>JAGKTI010022931.1:820-15030 GCA_018397915.1 Birgus latro
GAAAAATATACACAACCTTACCTTCAAAACGGACTGAACGTCGCTCACCTCCTGTCGAGAACACAAAACCTATTTTCGAAGACGGGAGGTTTTGCTACACTTATTCCTTACTAGATTGTTTCAGCACACTGGACGTTCGAATGCATGTCACTGGTACTTATGCAATGTCAGCACTAAAGACAAACCAACGCAGAAGAGAGTTCTGAAGCGTAAAGTGCAAAATACAGTACATTCATAAACAAGAGGTGCCGGAGCTAATCACAAGCTCAAAGTCCTCGGCTCCTTCTCGGTGTTCAGTAACTCTATCAGTCTCTTCTCATCTCAAATGCACTGCAATATGCACTTAGTCTTCCCCACGCCGCGACACACACTCAATTATTACCAAAACTCCGGACAAACTGCGAGATAAGAGACAGAGAGAGAAAGGAGACGCGAAGCTTCTAACATTACCTCTCCCTCAGTATTGCCATGCCGTCAAAAACAAAAACACGCAAAACTCTTCATAAACTAAACTCTTCAAAAACAACACACAAGCTCTAAATCACCCTTAAAACATAAGTAATCTCTAAAATTTACATATGTTCTAACTATCTAACTATAGTCCCCAAAGGACTTCCGCGTTATCAAAAAGATTAATGAAAAGAATCATTCCAATGATTTACATATTTGGCAACATTTACCTCATCCCCCACACCCCCCCTTCCCCGTCAAATCGTCATGTTTACGGAGACGATTTTTAATATTGAATGAATTTTCTTAATCGTCGTACTTAAAAAAATTTATTTATATAACTTATATAGGTAGTATGATAGATTAGATGAAAATTAAAAGTAGGTGCAGAAAGGAGAGGGAAGAAACAAGGTGGAGGCAAGGAGGCAAGAAACGCAGAAAGGACGAAGATACAAGTAGGGAGCAAGGGAGTTGCCAGAGTGCATTAATATATTATCATCATCATAGCAGCTTAACAATAAAGATTAATATTTTGATATAGATAAACTGAAAGAGAAGGGGGAACCAGATGAAAGGAAGGAGGAAACAACATCCGGTGGAAGAGACGGAAAAAGAGGAAAGAGAGTCGTCAGATAGTTACATCATATCATCACCATACTCATCATAAAGATAAATGTTGCGAGACAGAGGAAAAGAAGGAGGGAAGAGAGAGGTAAGTGGTGGAGACGAAGAAATCCAATGAAGGCGAGAAGGCGGCAAGACAAGAGGAGGGAAAGGTGGGAGGTATCATCATCATCATCCTAGCACTCCCCCATTTTATTACAAGCTCATATTTCCTTCACTTTATTCCCTACTCACTAACGATCTCCCACAACACGCCACCCTCCCTCATACACGCTCTCACCTTTTCACCACCTCGTTCTCATACTTGGAAAAATACTAAAGTTCAGTTATTCCCTTTCAGTCTAAGGCGACATTATTTTTACATTCCTTCTAGTGACAGACGATTTTATTCAGCTTAGGAGGGACTTTCCGAACTGGAGAGGTTACACGGAAATCAGAAAGAAAATAGGAAATAAGTCACCTGTTGGCTGTTGATACGATGGCCTCAACTTCAAGCGAAAAGTGAACCCGGTGGACTGTAGGCTTAAGTTACCCTTCTCTTGCAGTCCACCATCCTCTCTCCGGGGAATAGAGAAGTACAGTAGTAGAGTTTATATAACCGGGTAATGGAGCAACTCGGTTATATTGGTGCCACCACAAGAAGGCGTCCCTCTCCACCACCCCTAAAGAAAAAAAAAGATTAACAGAAGAAAATGAAACTGAAAAATACAATTGGGAGAGAGAGAGAGAGAGAGAGAGAGAGGGGGGGGGGAATAATTCCCCGTGCAAGACCTTAATCGATCATACAGCCCTGCTAGGTGATGGAAGAGTGCTACCTCTCCCAGCAGGGTAGCTACCCGAGGAGTGGGGGGGGGAGGCGAACTCTCGACCCTTCGGTCTCGAGTCAGGCGCTCTGGCACTGAGCCACGTACCTGCTGCCCCCAGAGAGAGAGAGAGAGAGAGAGAGAGAGAGAGAGAGAGAGAGAGAGAATGCACATTAAGGGAAATGAAAGCCACAGAAATATTCTTACATTATATTTGGAACTTCGATACAGATAATGAGTCTGAGAAGAAAAAATGTCAAAACGCTCCATAATATCAAACTCTGCAGCAGTCTCGAAAACAGATCTCAGCAAAACATGAATTATTCCAAATAATCAAGTGGATTAAAATTCGCTTCATTAGTAGTTTCAAAACCGCGCGCGCGCAAAAAAAAAAATGGTTTGTGTGGTGTCAGAGGACGATTTTGTGTGGTGAAGTGTGAGAATGGAAAGGTGTGTGACGTGATGTGGTGTAACAGGAGGGTGATTTTTCGTAGTGTGGTGTGGCTTCGCTAAATTCTACGGAAATGAAGCACCTCATTGCCGAAAATTGTTAGTGAGACCGACGGACAGGGCCGCTCATAGGGATACTCCAACACCTAAAAATTCAAATGATTCTAAAATATCGCTTTATTTGTTTACTATTTCGAGACTGCCACGAAACTTATGAAATACTGGAAAACGAAAAAATATGAATCAAGTGCGCTCGAACCTGGTTTATTGGTTCAGAATTGTGGAGTGTAGAGGGATTTTTGACCATGCATGTGGATGGGATTGGGAATGATTAGCGAGACTTGGAATGTGCAGGATAACATTAAATTGTACTGTACATGATTCGGTGGTTAGGCTTCATATGGCTTGCTCGTAGGAATGTTGGCTCTCTCTCTCTCTCTCTCTCTCTCTCTCTCTCTCTCTCTCTCTCTCTCTCTCTCTCTCATTAAAACAATACACTTATGAAGACAGCAGAAATACAATATCCGGTCGGCAAATTTCAGCGCGACTGTCTAATGAATTAAAGCGAAAATTAAATATTCAAAATGTAACAGCAAGCACAAATCTGAAATTAATAAGAGCACATACATCCCACGCGTCGTTCAAGCAAAACTGAAATTCTTAACTAGGCTTATATATAAAAGAAAATACTGCAATTAACATCTCAACTCAACGCTCCTTAACCCCTTCAATCCGGTGACGTATTTCTATATTATTCTTGCTTGTATCAGATAATTTTAGTGTTAATGACCCATTGTTAATGAACGGGTTAATAAGGGCCTACTTAAACCATCGAATCTGGAGTCTCGGCTGTGCTAAATAAAATCGTCTGGAGGTAGCAGTAATGAGAAAATACGTCATCGGCTTGCAGGAATTACAGAAAATGTGTACTTTACAGTATGGCTAAAATTTATACTAACTGTTTAAAGAAAATGTGTACTTTATAGTATGGCTACTTTTTATACTACCTGTTATCTCTATCAAAACTCCTGGTTTTAAAGCACCAAAAAATGGGTCAAAAATCAAAGCAGTGAATCTGGATGCTATTCAGCAGAAGCCACAACCACAAGTCAAGTATTTTGAAGTGTTTTCTGTTTATATTCCGGCATTTATTGAAATTTTTCTTCTAAGGCACTTCTGCTGCAAACGACCCGTGGGGGTAATCATAACCCTTCCCAAGGAATAATAACCCTAAAGGGGCAGGTGTTATTCTGCGACAGAAGTATCATACATGAAAAGTGTCAGCAAATAGTGATATATAAAAGGAAAACACTTAAAAATACTTAGGTACAGTTCTGGCTTTTGTTAAATATATACCCAATCGTTTTCTTACTATGTTTCAGATCAATTGCTATAATGAAGTCACAGAATCTTGCATAAATGAAGTTCCTATAGATTAGCATTAACCAGCGTTTTCTTTCATATCCCTGCAAACCAAAGAAAACAACCCTACATATGACTAACTATTACATTCAGATCAAACTTGAACTACCTTACACATTCCTCTTTTTCAGACAGGGAATGGGAACTGGGGTCCCTTTAACCACATCTTAAAACTAGAGAATCTCGTATCCTAATACATGTTGCCTAGGCATATACTTTTAAAGGCCACATGAACACTAGCATGTTATATTAGTAGCATTATTAATAGCTTGAGAACTTATATCTAATATACTACAAGTCCCGCCACCATTTGCAAGTTACGGCATTATAAAAAAATCTTTTAACTATGCTTTCAAGGTGCTGATGCAGAGCCTATATGTGGTGGTGCTCTACAGTCTGCACCCTTGGTGGAACAGCAGCTGCAGCATCCATCTGCAAGGTAAACCTCCTCAAATTTTGCTGCACCTTGCCATTGGATGGACCCTGGTCCAATCCTGGTGAGGCACCATCTGCCTCAAAGGGGGTGCTGGATCTGTATATGATGAATGTACCATACTGAACCAGCAGGACAGTCACACAGCTGATGCTTACTTGCGGTCAATGGGTCTGCCTGGTCAGACTGGCATTAACCAATATCAGCAACAACAACTATGCTTTCATTTCTTCAGCCCAAGTACTTGGTACTTTTTCCTGCCATCCTCAGGTAATCTGACTCAATTTAGAAATTACTTTTGAAACTGGAAGGGTTAAAGATAGCTTTCTTTAATCACTTCGGTATGAGAAGGGGTTTCCCAAATTTAATAAAACCATTCAAGGGTGGCATGATTAAAAAAAAAAAAAAAGAGGGAGAAAGAGAGAGAGAGAGAGGGACATCATTATGTTTAAGCTGTTGTTGTTACTGCTTAATCTTGGTCTGCCTGGCCATGCACAAGTCAACCACAGGTAAGCAACTATTTCTATGGGGCTGTCTAACAGTATGGTGCATACACCATGTGGGGATCCAGCTCCTTCTTGTGGCAGATGGCACCTCACCAGGATCTGAGCAGGGTCCTTCCCATGATGAGATGTTGAGAAATATGAAGAAGTTTGGCTCCTGAGTGGACACTGCATTTGCTTCACACAGGGTCCGCAGCACTACCGAGTGCTGGCTCATCATCAGCACCTGTGAATAGGTTAACCATATCAATCAGCACATCAGATCTGGAATACGGTAACTACAGTACAGTATTATGGTATTTTTGAGGGAGCACTTGCTACTGGCAAAGCAGAATATTAGGTCGCATCTGCACCAAATCCACGCTTGTGAAGGCAGGAGTTTTCTATCATTGTAAGCCGTACAAGTGGCCCCACTAGGCACAGGAAGATGCAGTCAAGAACATCTGTGGATTACAATGATGCAGAATTCCTGCCTGCAAATACCCAAACCTGCAAGCACTTGGTGTGAATGTAGCTATTACCCCACCAAATACAGCAGCAGACATAAATATCAATTCACTTCACTGCAGTCAACAATGAGACTGAACAATGATTTCTGATACACAGTAATGCAATCTTTGGATGCCAACAAGCTTTTCAGAATACTATGTTAGGGTTTCAGAATTGTTCAACTAAAAAATGGAGCAATACTCTTATCTGCAGCTGTATCTGTACAGTACTGTATACTGCACTGGAGTTGCAAAGTACTATCATCAAACTATAGTATGTCCACTTTAACTCAGTGAAATGTTTTGTCCTTTTGCAGCTTATTTCCCATAGCTCAACTGCACAATATGAAATTACTGCACCACATCATCCTATCCATAACACTTTTTTGTGACCAGCACCATATTCTAGTGTCAAATCTTTGTTAGCAAACCATTCAGATGGAGAGATGGCAATTTCAGGCCAAGCTAAGGTGGACAGAGTATAGTGCTGTTACACAAAATCATAAAATTATCAAAATAATTTGCTATCAACAACACAGCAATGATCATCTTACTAGTCTTCATCATTATTATCATCATGATAGTAGCAATAATAATTAACCATCATGACCACTGATGTAATAATATTCCTGATAATGAATACATACGTAAATTAATAGCTATTATATAAATCATGATAATCAAATGGACATTTCCTGCCAATACGCAAACTAAATCATATTCTTTCAATATTATCCCCTTCTCCTCTAATAATTCTAAACAAAGCCCAGTTTCAGATGTAACAAAAGTATTGATAACACTGCTTCACACCGTTGAGGAGTGAATAAGGATAAGATATACAAGCATGGTTCTTGGCTTGCCCCACTGCAAAACTGAATAGTTAATGTTGTACTGAAGGTACACTAAATTTATAACCCTCACAACCAACAGAATTTTTGAAGGACCCCTTAAAATAACACACAGCTTTTACCAATGTTTCAATATGCTTCTTTACATACACACCATAACTTGCGTAAAGAAGGCAAATGGCAGCAGATCAAAAACACCATGAAGTTAACCACAGAAAAAAATGCATCTTCAATGAATCATTTGCGAATCTGAGTAGGCAGGTTCCTAGTCCACTGTAGTACCTACAAATATCAAGAGCATTTGAGTGGAAAGTGGATACACAGTGTGTGCCTCATCACTCATCCAGATGTGGCTGTGTACTGGAGACCAAAGACTGCATTATTATGTAAACAGCATCATTCTTAGATGATACTGTGATTCCTCATAGAACTTGTTCTTATAGGTGACAAAAATCACTTATGCATTGTGAAATATGACTCCTATACATGTACTGTATGCACAATAATGATTACTGTACTACAGTATTAACAACAGGTACTAGTGTACAGTATATCCCATATGACTGACTGGAAAAAGAAAAAAAGGCCATCCTGTTCCAAAGCAGTGTACATCATACTGTGCCTTGACATCAATGTCAGATAATGACTCACGAAAAGAACTCTTGCACTGGCTCAGAGAAGCAGTGTGAATTATGAGGGAGTGGGGCCTCTCAATGTTAGTGGCAACACTGGCCAACTTTTGTCCACAATATTACATCATATGGAGTGTGACAAATATCCAGGGGTATACAAGATTGTCGACCCCGTTTGTGTAAAGGACAAGATGTGTACTCGCAATGCACATACCATGAGGAACCATTACAGATATATTCCGTAAAAGACATCTGCACTCAACCCCACCAACTTATTTCTTTCTGTGAGTCACTGCAGAATCAAGAAGCAAGGAAAACAGTGTGTATGCCTACACAAGAAACATGACTACAGTATACTCTTTTCACTTTATCTTGGCCAAGATTTTCATCCTTTTGCAGCTAAAGGCAATGCTAATGCTCTGCACTCTTTCCATTGGACTTCTTCATGACTAACACCATAAACTAGTTTCAATCTATTCCTACAACTCAGCATTCAAGATGGTGAGGTGGGAATTTTAAGCAAGTTTGAATAAAACAGGTATAACTAAATAGTGATCACAGTATTCTACATATGGATTATAATTAGGATACCTATACAAAGAACACAGCTTATCTATACAGGAAACAAACTAACACCAGTATAACACAGCCAACTACACAAAGGACAACTATTAACAAAAGACCAGTTTTCACTTAAGACACAACCATCTTAGACATAGATCACACACACACACACACCGCTCGCTAGCTCAGCAGTAACGTACTCGCTTGCCATCTGGTAGGTGGGAGTTCGGGTCTCGCTCAGGTTGCAAAAAGTTACACTGATGAAGTGGGTGGTTACTGTCCCCCTTGAGCAAGGGGATGGGTGTGTGCATGTGTGAGGGGTCACAGTCTCGCCCTTAGATCGGACTATATGAGCTCTCAGCTCCCTTCCAGGAGGGCAAAAGCTGACGATCACGACCATCAAGTGATCCTGACTGACCCGGTGAATTACACACACACACACACACACACACGAGGGCAGTGGGAGAGGACGGATGTTCTAGCGCTTCGCTCTGCTCTGGGCATACCTAAGAGTATCTATTGAAATAAGTCAAGCTAGTTAATGGGCTTAAGTGATGATTCAATATAATAGAGCTAGTATAAGCAAAAAAAAAATGCAGTCTAAATGAAGCTGACATAAAAAATCAGTGGTCCAAGGAATTTGGTGATATAACTAAGCATCAGGCATAGCACACCAAGGTGGGCAGCCATGAGAGGGAGATGCCAGATTGTTAGTAAAAATTATCTTTCTGTATGATGGATGGCTTTGGAAAAGTGTCTCTAGAACCTGACATTAAATAAAAGTGAGTAAACCTAGTATGACCAATTCTAAGATGAGCTAAAACAGTCTCCCACCTCCTATTACAGTGGCATGGGGTCAACCAGGGAGAAACAAGGGGTTCAACAACATGGAGTTTTTATTAGTGATAGAGTTCCAACAAGACTGCCACCTTTGTTTAAGGATGGAAGATAGGGCAGGAAGGAAATCAGAGACTGGAATGAGTACGCAAGGAGAGGCATCCCTGGCAATAGCTGTGTAAGCCAACTGATCAGCACGTTCATTGCCTGCCATGCCTACATGTCCTGGGATCCAACAAAACTGGGCTGATTTATGACGAGAAGAGATACGGAACAACCATTCCAAGATATAAAGGACTAAAGAGTAAGAAGTAGAAGGTGACTGAAGAAGGGACTGAGCACTAAATGAATCACAGAAAAACACAAATGAGGAAGAGGAGGAATGACAAATATACTGAAATGCAAACAAGAGGGCACACAGTTCAGCTGTTAAAACACTCACACAAACAGGAAGGTTATAGCAATAAAAGGGGTCAGGAAAGAAGACTGTGAACCCAGCACCCTCAGGGGGTTTTGAACCATCAGTGTCTACAGGGACTGCAGAGGAATGATGGGAGATAAAGTTGCAAAACTGGGAATGGAGAATGAAGGAGGAAGAAATGGACTTGGAATAAGGGAAAATGGATGGACAAACACTAGGGCACGGAAGAAGCCATGGGGGAAAAAGACTTGTGCGAAAATATTAAACATTACTAACTGTAAGGGAGAAGTGTGAGATGAGGGCTCTACTTCAAACTGCAAAAGGTGGCTTGATCCTAGGATGTGAGGAAAAGGCACTCAAGTCAGGACCAGGAGTATGCAGAGAAGGGGTATTAGGGAAACAGAGGCACAGGAGGGCCTACGGCTAGGACTATTTAGAACTTTTTCCATACATACATCATCTAATCCTGTGCTGTCCCATGAGGAGCGCAGGAGCCTGGGGTTAGGCAAATTGGTCCTGACGTTTGAGAGTAACCAGCCTCACTCATCCCTGAGTGGCATTACATGAGCAATAAACCCCAACCATCCCTAGGATATAAATCTAAACTGGCCTTTTTCATGATATAAAAACAGCAACACTAATTATGCTTAGTTTTCGTATCATATCATAACATATAGCTTATAAAAGCTCCAATGCTTGCATGCGTTGGCCTTGGTCACCCACACTGATCAATCTTTGGCAGCTTCCCTATTCAGTCCCTTATTCCTGAGGTCATACTCTTTTTTTTTGGCCTGCCTCTTGCAACCCAACATTCAAAGTTCATACCTCTCAACTTCCACACCCAACTGTCATTTCTATCAACTTAACAAGCCCAAACCATCTTAATCTACCCCTCATCATCACAGCACCAGTACATTCAAGTCCCACTCTTCCTCTCTACTCTTCAATTGCAATCTTAACCCCCCCAGGCCTAAATAATAATAATAGGAAGAAAAATAATAATACAATATTGTATGCAATGCTAGGGAAGTCTCATACAGGACTGGTGTATTGGTATTAGCAGGGGTACTTTTACGACATATCGGCGGGTCATCTGGTAGATCAGAAAAGTCTGCTTTTTAAGAAATTCAAATCCTTCAACTGTTCCCTGCCCCAGCCGGGATTTGAACGTGGGTCCATTAGGACTGCAGACCGCCTCTCTACCGATTCTGGACAACAGTATTACCATCCCATGTACAAATATTAAGAACTGAAATCTCTTGCTTTCACACTGTTCCTCCAAGAAGTTATTGTCTTTTAATACCAACTTCCTCTCTACTAATCTGAAAGTACAGTACCTTGCTTCCTGGATATTCGGTGAATGAAGTCCCTCAGTTATGATAAGGAAGATGTGTGATATTCTAATTCCTCCCTTGCGTATGCATTAAATACTACAATATCAATTTTGAGGATGATGTGACTATGAGTGGAAGAGTCTTTTGGCTGAGTTTTACTGGTAAACTCAATGGCCCTCTCTACTTCTATCTGTTATGACAATGAAAGTGAGGTACTGTGCACCCAGTTTCCCACAAATAACCAAACTGTTTATCAAGTATTTCATAAAAATATTCTTTCCCACTATGGGTTTGCAGTGATGAATCTTCTGATAAATCTTATACATAATGATAATACTGCCTTCTCGATGGACAGCTTCCTGATGAATCTGATCCAACTGCCTTCTGTCCTTTATGTTAAAGTTCCATAAAAAAGAAAAAGTTACCCTTCCACAAGCAGCATTCAACTCCAAATGAATTAACAAATCTTATGAAATTACAAAATTATCAATGATGTTATGTAATTACATGTACAAGGTACTGAACATCCTTCAGTGATACATACAGCAGTGAATACTGTACTGGCAGATTCCGGACAAAAAAAAAAAAAGAGCATGATAACAATGCATTCCCATTTTAAAAAAATACAGTAGAGTATTCCATACAAAAACAAACAGGTTCTTCATCAAATTACAGAAAAGGCACGAAGTCCTAAAAAAAATGAGGAAATTCTCACTTATATTATCCTAACTCTTACAATCCAAATACATTATGAGTAAAACCATTATCTGTTGTTACACTCTCCAGAGATAGGAAAGAGGACAAGCATACAAGAAGTCACTTTCAGGTATGCTAAACTGTTAACACTTGTGAAAATCATGATAATTCTTGCAGCCTTAAAAAATAATGATCATAATGAACCAGAAATACAGTATAAAGAATGAAAATAGGTGATGTCCATATTCAATTCTACTTGGTACCTGACCTGAGAATTATGTGAGGGTACATGAATGATGCTATAAATGTATGCATAACAACTTCATCTTAATGGCTAAATACTTTCTGATGAATCATTCCAGGAATATATATGCTACAATCAGCCTTATATAATTTATGGTACACCAAGATAAAATGCTGTGCACATATCAAGGACAGAGAGCACCAAAGACTAAGTACAATACATTATACTACTTAAAAAGTAGTCACCATCATCATCATCACCCTACTCCTCATTATAAAACAAGGTGGGTTTACTATCCTATACAGTAAGCCTACACCATATCAAAAATAAGATACAGCAATCACTTATCCTTTCCAATAGGACATAAAGGTCAGAGCTCAAGCCCGTTATGTGGTAATTATCGGTTAATGACCCTGTTTTATCATCACTGAGAGAAAGAGATGATTTGCAGTTTATGCAACTCATCCAGCTGACTAATACTAAAGCTAACTTTTTAAAGAGGCAGAAATCAGTCATTCTTCACAGTTAACATACTGCGAAGACAGTCGGTAAAAAACAAAAATATTATACTGTAGTGTTCTGAACAATGACTAGACATTGAAATACAAAACCCTGCAACACCAACAGACAGCAAAGATATATGATACTGATTTCCTTAACATCCCTTATGCATTGTTCTTACAAGAAACTCTCTTTGACAAACCTCCATTTACCAAATTTTGGCTTTAACAGCTTCTTTGCAATAACCAAATAATGTCTTTATACTGAATACCATTTAGGTCTGGCATACAGTACAGCACATGGCAGATGCAAACAAACAACTGCCCTATGGTGAAAGTTTAGCTCTGTCTGGCATGAACGTAAACACTTCCACTGCTACTTCGCCTCTTATCTAGTTAATGTTATTGTCATACTGTACAGTAATTTATTACTGACTTCAATTTTTTGTGTGTGTGTGATTTACAGTATACATTTATGTATACAAGACTGGTTTTTAAAATATTGAAATGTATCATATCTAACCAACTATGGTAGATATACAGTGTAAAGACACTGTGTTCATAAATTACAATGCTAATCATACACTGTATTGTATTGAACTAATTTTCAAAAGAAACAATGCACTCTTCCTAACTCCTGGCTACCCCTTAGGAATTAAGGTGTCTGGCAATAGACAAAGACAGACTGACAGACTCTTTCCCCGATTAGTACACTCCACAGAGGGCTGACTGTGCTTAACATTTAGTCTTGACACTGAGAGTGAAAAGAAGCATAAACACAACATTAAAGAATAAAGAAAGGCAACAACTAATTCATTCCTTCTCTACAGCTAATTCATTCCATCTCAATAAGGACATCATTTATTTCCGCATGATTTACTCAGCTTGGGTCTGAGCTTTCTCACTGGACAGGTTAGATACAGCCATCATCAATCCCTTCACTACCAGGGAATTCTTCAGAGCTGAACAAAACTACCTGGTGGTTAAAGGAATACACAGTAGTATAATGACCTTGGGTAGAATGGAATAAGATACATTACATAGTACAGTGCTATACATCAATTTTACAGGGCAAATTCAAAATTACATCAACAGCCTGGAGCAAAATTTCACAACAATCGAAAGGGACTCATTTTCCTAGAAAAAGTAGGAGTAGGGTACATGTTTCTCTTTAAATGAATCAAATGAGTTTACATCCATACAAAGTTTTACCCAACACCATCAATGCAGCTATTTGCACATTAAACTATAAATAAACCAAGTAGTTTTGGGGAAAAGTATCATTCTGCAACACCTTAAATATACTATATGTGCTTACTTAAAAGTATGTTCACCTATTTTAAAGTAAGTGCATTGGAATATAATTCTACAATAATTTTATACAAAAAATTCTTTTCTTCAATATTCTTTTCAAAGGGAATAAATAACACTAATATTCTGACAGGTGGAGGAATGCACCAAATATTATGAGTGCATTGTAGTACAGTATTCTGATGTCACTGTAGCATGACCACTAATTCTGCTTCCATGAATCCTGAGTAATGCTGAAGGACAGACTTTGAAATACTAAACTGGAACTAAGTTGAGCAACAGATACAATCTTACACAATCCTTTGAAGGAACTAATATCATAGATGAGTTAACTTTATGTGATGAAAAAAGGCACTCTTACTCTGCACCATTTTCATTGTTGCCATAATATCTTACACTGGGTGAGTGAAAGGAGAATGAGACTGTAGAGTATGACAGAAAGGTGACTGGAAGGAGGAAAGGAAGCCTGCGTACAGGATGGAAAGATAAATGAAAGAGCATATGAGGGAGGATGATGGCCTGTGGGATGAGAGGTCATTATATCAAGTAAGAACAGAAAAGCATGAAGGTCGTTTTGTTGAGTCCATGACTCATAGGCTCTAAAGACACAGTAGCAGCTGGTGTCACTCTCAGTGCCAACCTGATTCAACAGGATGACAAGAAAGTGGAGGGAAGGGACTATTTTTCAAGTCTGTCTCTTATATATCTCTACTCTAAATAAGCATGCTAAACTGGTGGTGTGGTGAAACATGAAAATATGAAATAATTGTTTATATACAGCCAAAACAATGCTGCTTGAATACTGCACATACAGTTTTACTTTTCATTCATCATCATGACGATGAAGTAGCTTTACTTTAAATGCGCCCCTCTTGGAGAGGCTAAGGCATTCCTACTATCAATAAAACTTTGGTTCGTGTTTGAAGCCCTCTGCAACTAGTTGTCTTTCCTGACATTAATCAATCATCTGTGAGCTGGTTAAAACATCTGACCTTTTGCCCAACATTGCACACTCTAACCCACTAGACCACAGCAGCTACCATACTTCATTCACTAACATCATAACGTCCTACCCAATTCCACATACATATGCTTACTCTACTTTAACTTGATTTGGTAAACGTAATGCTACCAGAGGTTTGCTGAACAAAAGATCATTTGGAATGTAACAAATACCCTGTAAAGTAAAAAATATGGTGTCCCAGAATTTTCACTTGCCTAGTTTGAACTGGGATGTCAGAAAACTTGTGGTTTGAAAAAAAAAAAAAAAATAAGAAAATCATTACAGAATCCCAGTATATGGTATTTCACACCATCAAACTATGTAACTATATCATCATTCTAATACAATATCATAAGGTTCTGTGCTATTTAACTATGCAGCATACCTCAACATCGTGTCAGTATAGTACAAGTATTCTGTACTCTGATATCCTAATCCCCAGAATAACAGTATAACTTGATTGAGAAATGCCTTTTAACCATTTCACTCCAATGATGCATCTACAATTTTATTCTTGCTACCACCATATGATTTTACTCTACTTGAGAGAGACATTTCAAAATGGAGAAGTTATATATTGCCTTCATTAACCCTTCCCTACTAGACACTTATCTTAAGCTGAATAAAATAATCTGGTGAGCATTCGT
>JAGKTI010022932.1:0-15029 GCA_018397915.1 Birgus latro
CAAGGTGCCAGAAGGAGCGGGAAGAATTCGAGTTGGAGAGTTGAGAGCATTTAGTACGGATGAAATTCTTTTTAGCTTAGCAAAGAACAGACTTAGCACGATTCCAGGTAGAAACATAAACAAGATGTTATTCAGGGGTGGGTTGCCTCTGGTACTTTTTATAGGCCCTCTCCTTGTTGCAGACAGCTTTTGAACATGCGTGATTAAACCAAGGCTTTTTTGCATTTGTCAAAGGGTGTGAGAAGGGAATGTATGCTTCCATGCCCGAGAGAATAAGCTCCGTAATGCGCAAAGCACACACAGAAGGCTGCCGGCCATGGAAGCAGTGATCATTCCAGGGAAAATCTAAGAAGTACTGCTTGAGGGCCTCCCAATCTGCTGCTCCAAAGTGCCATAGTCGACGTTTCTTTGGGGGTCCACAGGCCGCACCAGAGCGATAGGACAGGTCAAGGTAATAAGTTTGTGATTGGAGGAGCCCAGCGGTAAGGCATGCCTTCCTGTACAAAATATCATTGTTTAAAACAATAACATCTACTGACACTGGATGAGAAGGTAAGATCGAAGCATCTCCTAATTCTTGGAAAAAAAATAGCATTAGACCACAGAGGTTCTGTGCACTGATAAATATAAACAACATCTGAGGTCAGAGTGGTGTAATGAACTTCACTTGGTTGATACAGTGAGACTGGTGTGGTTACATGACATGAAAGAACATCTGCAGCTACATTTGATTTACAAGGCATGTACTCGAAGTTTGGGTTGAAGTCTTGGATAATACCTGACCATCGTGCTAGATCTCCTGTAAGATTTCTTCTTTTGAATAAATTACAGAGTGGGAGAAGATCTGTTTGGATGTGCACTATCAGTAGATTATATCCGAAATGTTGGAGAGACCGAACAACTGCTAAAGCCTCTCAGTAAGTAATGCTGTTGTTACATTCAATGGCATTAGGGGCATGACTAGTTTAAGACAGTACACGATTCCTCTTTGCTTGACTAATTTGCATCAGTACCACACCTAGGCCCACCTTAGATGCATCTGTGCAAGGAAGAAAATGTTTCTTATAATTAGGAATGCCAGGGCAATCGCATTAATTAGTGCTATTTACAGTGTTTCAGAGGTATGAAACTGGTCATTAGTCCAAACAAAAGGTTCACTTTCCTTAAGTAATTTAGTAAGAGGAGTAGCTACCTGTGCATAACCATGAATTAATCGCCAATAGTAGCCATTCACTCCAGGGAAACTCCTTACATTGGTAGTTCTGGTAGATTCTGGGAAGTTAGAAACTGTCTTAACTTTCTTGTCTGAGGTATGAATTTCATCAGCGTCAACCACATGTCCAAGAAATTTAATTCGTTTATGTAGAAAGTTGCATTTACTGAGCTTAACCTTCAGACTTGCCATTTGGGGACAATCAAAAACTTGTTATAACTTGACAAAATGATTAGGAACTGATTTACTTTATCACTCGGCGAGAATAACGTTGCGTTCACTTCCCCTGACTTACTTAGTGGCTACTGGCACATAGAAATGGGACCGTTGTCTCTCCCCATAATTGCATTCAGTACCCTTTTTAGCCACTGTCAGTTTAAAAGGCTTCCATTTGGTCTTAGAAATACTTCATCAGTATTCATGAGGCTTATCCATTCTGTATTTAGTGGTATGATCAGTGATTCTCTTTTTGCTTATCTACATGACATCATTGAGGGGTGATTGATAAGTTCATGGCCTATGGTGCAAAGATTTAATTTCAGACAACTTAACATAGTCATTTTTCAACATGGTCCCCTTGCAAATTTACACAGTCATTTTTCAACATGGTCCCCTTGCAAATTTACACACTTAATTCAGCAGTCATGGAGCATACAGATTCTTTTTTTTGTAGAAGTTAGCATCTTGGGCCTCCAAGCAGTGGTCTACAGCATCAGTGGCGTCATTATCAGTGGGAAAATGGTAACTGCTGAGCTCCTTTTTTTTCCTTTGGGGAACAGATAGTAGTCTGAGGGCGCCAAATCAGATGAATAGGGTGGGTTGTCGACAGGTTGATATACATATACATGGACAGTAGCAGTTGCCACCGCGGACTTGTGAACCGGAGCGTTGTCTTGGTGGAAGATCACCCCTCTTGTCAGCTTCCCCAGCTGATTCTTCTTAATTTCCCTTATAGCTGCCTGAAGAGATCAGCGTAGTTGACCCCAGTGACAGCATGACCTAATTCCAGGTAGTCCACCAGCAGCACTCCTACATACCAAAAAAATGGAGGCCATTACCTTCCCTGCAGACATCACCTCCTTGGCCTTCTTGGGAGCCGGAGATCTTGTATATTTCCACTGTTTTGACTGTTCTTTTATCTCTGGTTGGAAGTGGTTCACCCAAATCTCATCCATGGTTGTGAAATGCTGGAGAAATCTCTCGGGATATGCATAAAAAATAGCAAGATTTTCCTTTGACATGTGCCGAATCCACTTCTAATCACGTCCAAGGAGTTCAGGAATGAGTGAGCTGAAACCTTGGTAATTTGGAGTTCATTGTGGATAACTACATGAACATGTTCCTGGGAGATACCCAGCTCTGTGGCAGCGTAATGCTTTGTTATTCGTTGATCTGCCAGGACCATCCCATGGATTTTGTCAATGGTTTCCTGTGTGGTGAGAGTGACAGACCTTCCCGGACGAGGGTCATCTTCCAGATTTTCACTGTCTCATCTAAATTCAGCAGCCCACTTCTTAACCATGCTGTAGGAAGGGACATCAGCCTTTAGTGTCGCCATCATGTCCTAGTGGATCTCCTTGGATGATAAACCTTTGACACTGAGGTGGCGGATGACTGCGTGATGGGCGATATTGCCCATATTCCTAAAAATTGCTGACTCTTGAATTTCATTTATTTGGAACAGAAAAAATACAACAGTTATGAATGGTATGTCCTGGCAAACCTTTACAGCCGATGGGTACACCAGGAAATCGCCAATCTTCATACCACGTTTGTTTTAGTGGAGCATTTGTTACATGTAATAAGTAAAGGTAACACAAATTATCCTCCAACACAGAACAATGCTGCCTCGTTTGTTAAAACATTCACACAACACGTCTCAGGTAATTTTAATGCATTCACTCCTGTCGCACCTACAACAGGACGGAGACTTTTGTGAATTCGTGCAGCATCGAAATTGTGCACCATTTAGTCACTACTCGCTTCAATTCTTCATGTTGCAAAATGTCGTTCAGACTATTTGAGGCAGTTAAATGAGACATAGATGAGTCAAACGTTGTGTCACTGTTAGAGGGGGTGTCGTGAGATACTAGTACTGAATTATTCTCATTGCTCTCTACTGGTGGTTGTGGAGTTATGGTAGACTGCATAATCGATTTTACCTGTGAAAGGACAGGGTTTAGGCAATTCATGTCTGATACATAAAGTTCATTTACTGTGGTACTACCACAAGCAGGTATCAGTTCAATAGAATGTTGAACCATGGTGTCAGTGCCAGTCAAAATATTTGCAGGATACCGGAGTTTGTGACATAAAACTCAGCTTTGAAGGGTTTTATTATGTCATCGAGTTGTATTTCAAGAGTTACCTTGCCTTTCACTGAAAATTCTGAACCATCAACACCACAGGGACAAATGTCAGGCGGCTTGAGGATCCAAATCCGTTTGATCCATCCCTTAATACTGTTTAGGGAGGACGCAGGTATCAAGTTCACCAAAGACCCAGAGTCCATAAAAAATGATGTAGAGAGCCCTTCACAATTACTTAAAATAACTACACTCAAGGGAGTCGGAGGGCCAAGTTGGCGAATTGGGAGCTCAGAATTTTGTGTTGTAGTGGAGAATTCTGTTGGTTCTGGGGCGGGATTTCCCTCGACTGTATTGGCAGGGGATTCGATAGTTGAAAGATAATGGCTTTTATGATAAGTTCAGTACTTATTCCTGAATGATCGTGAAAGTGATCTACTATCATGCCTGTGTCCTCGTTCATCTCCTAGTCTCTTATAACAGTGAACTTCACGATGACAAACAGTCTAAGTTCTTCTTGTAGATCTGGCTCGGTTATGAGAGAAACTGTTCTGCGATCCAGGTCTTGCACATGACATGGCTGGTGAACGTGGTGGGATGTTTGGTCTGGTTGGTGGACGTGAGATGTGTCTTTGACCTTGTGACTGCAAAGAGTATGGTGCCGATTTAGTAACTGGTAGAACTGTGTGTACTGTTTAAGAAGATATGATACCGAGTTTCTCTTTTATCTGTAGCCTACAGCCAGCATAGTTTTGTCATTCCTTGGAAAAGACTGAATGTCCAACCCATGATGCATAAGCAACAAACATCTACTTGATTACATAATCATCACCACTGTCACTTTCATTATTGCCATCACCATCTCATCCTCAATTGCTACATTACTTCCCAACTTCAGTAAGGCATTTTTTAAAAATTCTTTCTCACTCTAGATAATTTAGTTTAACAACGAGGAATACTCTTACAGTGGAGGGATTAGAAAGAGTCTTCATGAAAATTTTTCATCATTAAGTCTCTTTAAGCCTAGGTTAATCTTTCCAGTATGATATATGATGGCATATGAATTTATTTTTTCATCATTTTTTATTTTATTTATTTATTTATTTATTTTTTTAATATTGCCCGTTCCAGGGCACTGTATCAAGTTTAAGAACGTTACTTGATACTGTTTGGATCAGTGAAGGCACTCTCAGCTCCCCGACCCCCCCCCCTCTTTCTTTTTAAACTCTTTTTAAAACTATTGTCTAACCTGAATAAAGTCACCTAAAGATGGAAAGAGTGAAGTACATATTTTATCATAGCAAAGCATTGTCATTATTTGGTAGGAAGAATAGGCCTGTAGCGAGAAACATTTCTAATAGATGAAAAGGTTGTGATGGAGTAACGTAGGATGCAAAAACAATGACACTGAAAGTGCGGTACAAAAGCAGGAAAACTATCAAACAGCATCCGTATTAAAATTAGCCATACATTCAGTGACACATCTTGTGTGGCATCGGAATACTTGCTCCAAAAATATGAGACGGATGTAAGCTTCATGCATCCATTATCCAATCCTTTATTACCTCGGCCAAAGAGGTTATGTATTAACCCGCGTTTGTTTGTCTGTCTGTCTGTCTGTTAGCAGGATTACTCAGAAAGTTATAAACGGATTTTGATGAAATAGAAGGGTGGGCCATGGGCCAATGAAGAAATCTTTAAATTTTGGGGCTGATCAGATCAGGAGTATCCAGCACAATGTCTCCCAAAGTTCTCTGTGAATTTCGATTGAATTTTGTGGAAAGGTGGGAAATGGACCAAGAAAGAATTGATTAAATTTTAGGGTGGATCCGGATCCTATATACACTGATCCGGATCCGGGTATACTCAAAAAGTTATGGAAGGATTTTGATGAAATTTTGTGGAAGAGTGGGCCATAGGCCAAGGAAGAATTTAATAAATTTGGGGGCTGATCCGGATCCGGAGTATCCTGCACAATATCTCCAAAAGTTCTGAATTAATTTAAGTGGAATTTTGTGGACCAAGAAATAATTGTTTAATTTTTTGGGTGGATCAGAATTTGGATTCGGATCCTGTATCCACGGATACGGATCCTTTTTAATGGCATTGGCGGAGGTATGCCATCTGTGAGCACTTTCTAGTTGCCCCCCCCCCCTTTTTTTTTTTTTTTTCAATTAGGAGCGTAGGGGCCTGGAACTAGCATACAGAGTCCAGACATTTAGGGTGAGGTTGGTCATTCGCTTTTTAAGAAACGCATTTGTGAGCAGTCTGTGTCAACTATCCCATAGATTTAGATCCATTAGGTCTACATCCTGTCCGACTGAATTAACCCGTGAGATCAACAGGATGCATGGTCACCATCCAGCATTGTAAATGATGCCTTTGGTTACAGGAAAACATTTGGCTTGTCGCTCAGTGTAGTCACCTGAAAGTGCTACTACACAAGCGTGAAAGATAAGTGAAAGATGGAGAAAATGTAGCAATGGATATAGAAAGAATAATGAGAGGACGTGTGTAAAGGAGCGAAGATGGAGACAAGAGGGGGGAAGCAAAGTATGATAGTAAAATAAGAATATAAGGAGAGGTAACATGAGAATGAACAACATAATGCTAAAAGGGGGTAGCTGTTTTTTACATGGGCCTCCAGGGTCCACGAAAGGTGGAGGAAGGGAGAAGGAGATGTGAAGGGAAAGGGGAGGAACAGAGGGAAAGAAAATGGAGGGAGAGGAACAGAGGGAAAGAAAATGGAGGGAGAGGAACAGAGGGAAAGAAAATGGAGGGAGAGGAACGAAATGACATAGAGGAAATGTAGGTAGAGAAAAAAGGAGAAAGGGGAGAAGGACAAATTAAAGAGTATGATAAGAAAAGATAGAGATTGGGAGGTGGAGGAGAAGGGAAGGAAAAAGTGATAAATGAAGCGAGAAAGAGAGAGAGAGATTCTTTTTATTTTCCTCACTTTTGTTCCTCCTCTTTTACTTTATTTCATCTATATTTCACCTTCCCCTCCTTTCTTTACTCTTTCCTCATTTATTTTGCTGCCATTAGTGTTCTCTTTATCTGCTTTCTTGTTCTTGTTTTCCTGGACTAAACTTTTGCTTTTTATTCGACCATGTAATGTCGCCACGGTCAGTAATCTGGTCACCAACAGCGAATGTTCTGGACTACGGCAGTCTACCCTCGAGCCCCTACACCACGAAGTGGGAAGATATGGGATTAGCTTTTCCGATTTTACTCTTTTTTTCCCTGTTCATCTTCTAGTCACCACTTTAATAGTCACCTTAATCCCTTGACTTCAATGACTGTTTTATCATTCTTGGTCTCGACTGGTAATTTTAATACTCTTAACCTCAGGAGACATTTTTTGAACTGGGTTGCTTGGTATAGCCTTCATTAATCTCTCCATTAACCCGTCACGTCCCGACCGATTTCCAACCTACGATACCGCAAAATCCCGAGCGTTTTTGGATTTTTTTTTTATTGGCTCAAACCTTCGCTTTTGGTGAGAAACCGAAAATTCATAGAGAAATCGTGATCCTGTGCTTAAAACTGTTGATACAGGTGTCATGCAACCGTACGTTTTCCTTCTTTTTCAGGGTACCTGGCTAAAGAAAACGAACTATGGAAGGGTTAACTAAATCAAGCCACTTTCAGTTATGTATTTATTTATGTATTTGGTACGAATTTATGTGTAATAACAGACTATATTGGTTTTAACACATTTATATAGGCAATAGAAGCATTGTTTAGTCACCAAACATATTCACATATGGCACCTTCCTTTATGACATTACCACCTCATCACTTCTGTTTGTTTCTTGCTCTAGCTTCTTTATTTCTTTGTCCTCCACCTCAGGAACCACTTTCACCGTGAATTTCGTCATTGGAGAGACCGTGGGGCAACATACCTTTACTGGCCGGCTTTCTGCTAACAGGTGAATTGCCCAGTGAGGGGGGGAGGGGGGTTAGGTGGGGCCAGGCAGTATCCCCGCTTGACAGCAGATAGAGGAAGGTCTCCCACATATGCCTACCAAAATTCACCCATGAAACTTGAAAATTGTGCAAATTATGACCCTTGCAATTTCGTGACATACCCATACGTCGTTGGGTGTAGCTGTGACAAAACATCGCGACGTACTCATACGTCGATGGGACTCGGCGGGTTAATAGGGACCAGCACTTACTTGCTGAATGCAGAAAAAAAAGGTCATTAGAGTGAAGTGGTTAAAATTGATTGAGAAATAGTTTGCGAGTATGTATCAAACAAAAATCAAGGCTACGCGTCATGGTCAGTTTTGTTAGTTGGAAATTTATCAGTTGAACTATATAAGATATTTTTCCCCTAGAAAAGAATGTTTATTTACACAGAGATAGTTTTCATTAGTTTAGTAAGCTGCATTTTTGCTTTATCACTGCTGTTGTCGTCATTTATGGTATCGTTAAAGGTAGAAATTTTAGAAGCTTTATTGTTTTTTCATTACTAACTATATATTATTCTTTCAGGTGAGTCGTGTTCTTGCCCTGTCATACTGTGCTGTACAACGAGAACTGTAAGTAGTAATGGTGGTATAATTAGCCTCCACCTACTACATACTCGTAGGTGGAGACTTATATTTGCTAGTATTACAATATTATTTCCGCCTCAGGGACTCGCAACGATTCCAGGAGAACCGAATACTATGGAAGGAATCTGAAGGGCCCAGTTTTTGTGTCTTGGCATGGCCCGTTGCAGAAAAAAAAAAATCTCCTCAATGGGGTCAGGGTCACTGTAAGAAACAGTAGCAGGAAACTAATGACTGTCCAGAAGACAGTAGATGAAACATGGCGGATCGATTCCTAAGCGTTTATTTTGTTTTATTATGAGTGTACACCTACTACATAGGTGAAGACTGTTGTTTTTGCTGGTGTTATTAGGCTCCCCCTACTACATAGATAAAGACCATTGTTTTCGCTGGTATATTTATAATTAGTAGTAATCCAGCCTCAGAGTCTCGCGATGATTCCACGAAAACCAGAGACTGCGCAAGGAATCTGAAGGGCCCAGGTTGTGTGTCCTGTTATGGACTATTGCTGATAGGGGGAAAAAAAAATCCATATCTCCCCAGTGGGGTCAAGGTCACTGTAAGAAACAGTAGGTAGAGACTAGTGACTGCCTGTAGGACAGTTACAAAGTTCTAGTTTTTATTATTATTATTATTATTATTATTATTATTATTATTATTATTATTATTATTATTATTATTATTATCCAGACCTACTTTCCCAGCCCAAGGTGGGATGAAGTAGGGTCCAGAGAGTCATTAAAAATGGTAGAATGAAATCCTGAACAAAAATTTGCCCATATGAATGAGCCACATTCCCATTAACTCCTCATTCAAACCCCCGAAGTCTTAGCTACATCTGATAGGTCAAAAACATTCCAAACGTAGCTTCACACTCACTTGTCTGACAAAACCAATCCGACGACTGTCTAGATAAAAGGGGGGGGGCCAACCTTGGTCATTCACTTCTACGCACAAAATTCATCCAACCAGTTCGATCCTCTTTACCTCACATACTCATTTACCATATTTATCCACCTTCTTTTTGACCTAACACAGTCTCCTCCATCCTCCAAATTCACTCAGATAATACCCTTGTCACTACTTTATTCACACCCATTCTCTTCACATGCTGATACCATCTAAGAACATTCTCTTCATCTTTGGTGTTCACAGACTTCCTTACTCTGCATCTTTCACGAATCGCATTATCCCCTATCCTGTCCACTCTTCATGCTCGAGACACCTTCTGCAACAGTTCCATTATCTCTGCTCTTACTCTTGATTTTACATTTTCTTACTACACCATATTCTCCCACCCGTATGGTAAGTTGGCACGCGCATTCCTGCAAGCCTCTTGCAACCGCCACACACAGACCTTAGTTTCATATCAAGGCTTTCATACCACCGGCCACTTTCCTTCCATGTCCCACTTTACTTTCCAGCTTTGCACATTATTATTATTATTATTATTATTATTATTATTATTATTATTATTTATGGCCATTATCATCATCATCATTACCATCGTCATCATCATCATTATTATAATCATCCTTCTTCTTCTTCTTCTTATTATTAATATCAGAGCAAGAAGAGTTGTAGTTTTCTAAGATACTCTTACGTAACCCTGACACACCCTTAACACCACACCACAGTTTAAATAGTTTGGCCCATTCATATACTGTATTACAGAGATGTTGATGCAGCCGTTGACTGCTGGTGATAAAGATGAGAGCGATTGATAGTGAAAGCGACATTGTTGATTCATTCTGGTGATAACGAAAGTGTAAATGTCGATAGTGGTGTTGATCACGAGCGAGTGTGCGCAGCGAGCGAAGCGAGCAAACATAGCGAAGCGATGTTTACGTTCAGCTGGGAAATGAGCAGCCCGACACGACCCGGCCCTGCCGCGATAGCTTTGAGAGGATAAAAACTTTTCTACTGTTCTGTGTGAGACAGAGAAGAGTTTTTCAGCTGGGAGTAGATATATTCAATAAATTTTGTTTTTAGTTATATAATTACTCATGAGACCAAAGAAACCCCTTGGAATCCTAGCTTTCCAATGGACTGTACCGAGGGCTTCAGTTGGCATGCCGCACTATGAAAATCGATTCAAAGCACTGTGATAGTGACACAGGCGAGGTATGAGTTTTTTTTTTTTTTTTACCGCGCGCGCGCGCGCCTGTGTGTGTGTGTGAGAGAGAGAGAGAGAGAGTAAATTTTTTAGCTTATTCTTCTGTCATTGTTCAACTACCTCACCAGAATTGGTGAAAGTTTACACCAAGATGAAATTTTGATGCCAGACTTATGTACAAACGTGCGCTCGCTCGTAACGCTCTCACAAGGCGCGCTTTACTGGTAGTACCGGGTGTAATGATGATAGTGTTGGAGGGTGTGATGTTGACTGCTAGGGATAATGGCTTGTTATACTGCTGCTCATGATGATGATGATGATGATGATGATGATGATGATAATAATAATGAGGAGGAGGACGACGGCGACGATGACGGGGAGATGACCATGACGACGACGATGATGATAGTGACGATGATGACAGTGATGATGACATTGGTGATTATGGTGGTGGTGGTGGTGGTGGTGGTGTTAAGATTGACTAATTGTGGTAGTAATGATGGTGATAATTGATTGTGTAAGTGGATAATAATTGTTGGTATCAGGGATGGTGATTGTGACTGGTTGTACTAGTGGTGGTGATAGTGGTACTGATGATGGTGATATCAGTGGAGGTGATGGTGGTTGTAATGGTTATGCTGTTGGTGTGAAGCCATGTTAGTAATGTTGTTAGCGATGGTGATGATTTCTGGTGAAACTGATGGTACTGATGGTCATGGTGTGAGGTGCAAGTGGTGGTGACAGTGAGTTCTGATGCTAGTACAGGTGACTCAAAGTGCTATTGGCGATGGTGATAGTGATAGCAGAAGCTGTTATTCTAGTGGTATGATGCTAGTGATGATGAGGCTAAATAATAGTGTCATGGATAAATGGTGGTGGTAGTGAGGGTTCTAATGGTCTGGTGCTAGTGATGGTGGCTTATAGTACGGTACTGATAACGATGTTTATAGAGTTAGTTGATGGTGGTGGTGGTATTTCAGTGGTGACTGTAGTGATCATGGTGGCCACAGTGATAGTGATGCTGGAGACTCCTAATACTATTACTGACAAGGAGTGCAGGTAGTGGTGATGTGAGTCCCTGCAACAACAACACCTGTAGTCCCCAAAGATCAGAGCAGCCAAGACATCTGAGACGATGGTGAGAGTGGTGGTGATTGTGGTGATGATGTTACTGTTGATGCTGCCAGTAATAATAGCAGTGATAGTCATGGGTACGAGCGACCAATGTTTACTCTCAGTTAAGTTTGGAAATGAGCGGCTCGGTCACACTCGGCCCTGCCCGACTCGGCCGTTACGCTAAGCAGAAGCTAATAACTTTACTCCTGTGGAAAGTAGATTTGAATTTCTGTATGCGTTCACTCACTATAATTTGTTATCAACTAAAAACTCACCCATAGAGACGTAGGAACCACTTGGAATCTCGAGTTTTCCAAGGGAGTGTTCGGCTCTAATTGGTGAAAGCCTCAGTTACGAAATCAAATTAAAAAAAGATTTTCCGCCGTAACGCTGTGTTATTTGACATCAGCTCTAGTAATAAAGTGTTGGAGATTCCGCCTATGATTTTACATCAGAGGGAAATTGTGATAACATGGCGCTCACTCTCTCCTTCCCCGCTCACAAAGCTCGGTAATGCAGGTCATAGGCTATAAATGCTGCAGCTAATGGTTGCTAGTGTCGGTAAACATGTTATGGCGATAGTAAGGATAGTGAAGGTGATGGTGATAGTGGTGACAGTGATATAGTCATAGTGTTAATGAATGCCAGTGCCAGTGACTCTTGGTACTATTAATGGTGATACTGGTGGGTCTGATGACTTCTAATTTTAAAATGATAAATGATGATGGTAATGGCTGATAGTGATAGTGATGGTTCTGGTGGTAGTGATGGTTCTGGTGGTAGTGATGGTTCTGGTGGTAGTGATGGTTCTGGTGGTAGTGATGGTTCTCGTGGTAGTGACAGTTCTTACACCACCACGTCTACCACTACAACAAGACAGCAGAGTGGCTGGAACTTTAGACACAAAGTTGCAGTAATCTTCAGAAATCCCTCTTGCCCATTGCTACACACTTTTTCTACATTTTTTCTCGAGGGTTTTTTTGTCATTCTGTTTTAACATCTCATCCTATTGCTGCTATCCTTTCTCCCATATATTTATTTCACTGTTTCTTCGCTCTTGCTTGCTGCCTATTTGCTATTATATCAGTATTTCTTGTTCTTGCTTCTTATTTCTCTCTTTTTCCTTCGATTTATTAGTCGTCTTTCTCATATCTCTTTGTCGTTGTATATCTCACTGCCCTGTTAAGAATGTAGGTCGCTAACCAAAACTAGTCCAGAAGGAGCTTTAACCTCATTTTTTCTGTTTCCGTTTTCCTCCATTTTCCCCTTTTATCGCACTCACAAAGGCGACCAGTTACAGAGTTTTCCCTAAACTGTGTCAGCCACTTACTGAGAGAGTTAGTGTATCTTCTTGAAGGATGGGTTTCAGGTCTTATATGGGATGTTATGAAAACGAGATCTTACACATGGTAGACTTCCACCGTGGCCAGGTTTTAGTCTGGCTGAGACCCTGAGAGGCGCCACCCATGGGGGATAAGGCAGCCACTGAGTGTGTAGATAATGGCGGTATGCAGGGCCATTTTTTTTTTCTTAGGAAAACCAAACTTTGCACAGAATTAGACGTCCACCGAGATTAAGTTTTAGGCATGGTGGAACTCGCCTGTCAACATGGAGGAAGCAACACCTGAGATGGGGGAGTAATGCCATAGTTTTCTATGTAGTAACATGAAACTTTACACAGCGGTCGACCTCCATCCAGACCAGGTTTTAGCTATGGTGAGACCCCCAAGAGTTCCTTCCCGCTAGGGGTGGTGAATGACTCCAGGGTCGTAAGCAACCCTGGCATTTCGCCAGTGATATAGTCTCAGTGGATCCACTCTCGAACTGTTTTTCCACCACCCACCCATCCAACAACCCTTCCCACCCGCCCTGCTCACCCATCCACTCACTTACCCTACCCACCCACCCTGCCCACTCACTCATCCACACTCACCCACCCATCCTGCCCACCCACTCATTCACCCATGCTGCCCCACCCCAAGTAAAATGGCAATAGGAAAGCAACAAATTAGAAGTCATTAAATGCAGAGATAAGATGGTGAAGAGAGTTTCAAAATTTTACAAAGAACTGTGTGCATCAAAGACAATAGGACCAAAGCTAATACTTCAGTTGACACAAGTGAAATACCTGAGGTAACACAAGACGAAGTAAATATTTCTCTTAAAAATATGAAAAGAGGGAGGGCCCCCGAGGAAGATGGAATAGTAGCAGATTTACTGTTGATGCAGAAGTAGAAGTACAAAACAGGCTTGCCCACTTATTTACTTAGTGTTTAAAAAAGAAGAAAATTCCCAAAACATGGTGTAATGTAAGTTATTTTACACTGCAAAAAGGCGACTCAAAAGATCTTATCGACCCATTAACTTACTATCATTTATTTACAAACTATTCGCTAAAATCCTTATGAGCAGAATAACAACTAAGTTGGATGAAAACCAACCTCGTGAACAGACAGGATTGTGAAACGGGGTTTCGACTACTGATCAACTACACACAATGAATCAGCTATTTGAGAAAACTACAGAATACAATAAACCACTGTGCTTAGGGAAGGCATTGGCTCAATCGGTAGAGAGGTGGGCTGTAGTCCTACCGGACCCAGGTTCAAATCCCCTCTGGGGAACAGTTTAACCCCCCCTTAACCGCGGGTCGTCGTGACTTTCGTGACGGTCGGGTGCAATGGATCATACCGCGGGACGTCAGAGAGTGACTCTGTGTTATTTTTAAAAAATTCATGCTCCCTACGTGTCAACAAGTGGGTTGGTGGAGGGTTAGTGCCCCTTCCTGTAAAACAAATAACTCAAAGTCAAATGGCCACCTCTTGCGGGATTGTGGCGTCTGACAATAGATAGATAGATAGATAGCTTAGGGTTTGTTGATTAAGAAAAGGCTTTCGACTCAGTGGAGTATACAAATTCATTGCAAAAAGAAGGAGTAAATGAGAACTTCATAAAGCTATTCGAAAACATAATACATAGGGAACAGCTACAGGTAATGACATAAAGACTCGGAAAAAAATAAGACTGAGAAGGGCGTGCGTCAGGGGGACACAGTTTCACCAAAATTATTTACAGCATGCCTAGAAAGCATTTTCAAAAAACAAGAATGGGAAAAGAAAGGAGTAAACATAGATTGAGAAAAGCTAAACCATTGAAGATTTGCAGATGACATTGTCCAAATCTAAGAAACAGCTGAGACATTGCAAGAAATTTAAATGACCTGAACAGAGAAAGTCTCAATGTAGGGCTAAAGATGAACTGGTGTAATACTAATGTTTGATCCAAATACACCAAGAAGCGTCATCAGAATAAGCGAAGAAATTCTTGAAGTCTAGGATTACAGTTACTTGGGGCAGATACTAAAATTAACGAAAGACCATGATACCGAAATGAAAAGATGCATTACATTTGGATGCATAGCTTTCAGTAAACATAAAGACATCATGAAAAGTAGCTTGTCAATATGTATGAAACGAAAAGTATATAACGAATGTATAATTCCAGCTTTGACGTACTGTTGTGAGACCTGGAAACTGACAAAATCGATGGAAAATCAACTAATCTGTTCTCAAAGGGCAATGGAAAAGTCAAAGTTGGGAATACCTTTAAAAGGCAGGAAAGGATCAACTTAGGTGAGACAGCAGAATAAAGCCAAAGACATGAAAGACGTTATAAAAGAATAGAAATGGAGGTGGGCAGATCATGTAGCAAGAATAAGG
>JAGKTI010022936.1:0-15028 GCA_018397915.1 Birgus latro
CAAAAATGGTGATTAACCTTGGAACTGACCAGGTCAAAATTTGTGGAACTATCATTGATTTAAAGTCCTCATCTTCAGGCCATTACTTACTTCCAATTTCCTTATGACTAGATCGTAAATTTTGTGAAACAATCATGTTGGCAACTCGTGGGGGTGACGTAGAAAAAACCGCTTTGAAGCTTCACAGGCAATTTGGACACCCTACATCGGCAAAACTAATTAAACTGATCACAGATGCGGGAATTAAAAGTTCAAAACTGGAACAGGCTGTCAAGGCTGTATCTGATGCTTGTACAGTCTGTTTCAGATTTAAGAAAGCCAAGCCCCGACCTGTAGTCAGTTTGCCCATGGCGTCTAAGTTTAATGAAGCCATAGCAATGGATTTAAAAGCTTGGGGAAAGCATTATTTCTTAATCCTTGTTGATTTGGCGACCAGGTATTGTAATGCGATAGTAATCGCAGATAAGTGTGCGCCCACCATTATCAAAGGAATATTTCGGAGTTGGATTGTTGTGTTTGGCACACCTAGAAAAATTCTTACAGACAATGGCTGTGAATTCAATAATGCGGAAATGCGAGCATTGGGAGAGGCCTTCAATATCAAGATCATGACAACGTCTGCAGAGAGTCCTTGGAGCAACGGAGTCTGTGAGCGTCAAAATGCAGTCATTGGTGACATTGTTAGGAAGGTAATGGCTGATAGCCAGTGTGAATTGGATGTGGCCTTGGCATGGGCAGTAATGGCAAGAAATGCTCTTACCAACTACTCAGGCTTTTCTCCTAACCAACTTGTTTTTGGTCAAAACCCTAGTCTGCCTAATGTGTACGCAAATGATCCTCCAGCCTTGGAACCTTCATCACCATCGAAAATTGTGAGAGACAACTTGAACGCTCTTCATTTAGCTAGACAAGAGTTTATGAAGACCGAATCAGATGAACGCTTGGCTAGTGCTCTGCGGCACAACGTACGTTCGAGTGACCTAAACGACATCCAGAATGGAGATGAAGTCTTCTACAAAAGAAATGACAGTCATGAGTGGCACGGTCCTGGAATTGTAATAGGCAGAGATGGGAAACAAATTCTGGTGAGACACGGCGGTGTATACGTGCGAGTGCACATATGTCGTCTAGCGCGAGCGCCAGAGCAAGATACTGCAGTCGAAAGTGATGTCAGCAGTGATGAGAAGAAAAATGTTGTCCAGGAGAAGCCTAATGACGATCCTACGCAAGTGTTGAATGACTATCCACCAGACGACGAGTCGGATGATGGTGTGGTCCCAGTCGATGAGCCTCCCACAGTTTCTGTTCCGATTAATCAGCTTCCCAAAGTTTCTGTTGGTCAACGTATAAAGGGAATACATTCAGAAAGTGGAGAGTTGGTGTCTGGAAGGATTATAAGTCGGGCAGGTAAAGCCACTGGAAAGTACAAACACTGCTATAATTTGAAGAGGGACTCTGATGGCAGCGTTGATTGGACAGATTTGGAGAATGATCTTAGCGAATGGGAAGTGGTTGATGATGACACAGAATTGCTTGTTCTTTTCACCTCTGAAGCCGTATTATGTGCTAAGGAAAATGAAATTACAAATTGGCAGAATAATGATGTGTATGAGGAAGTAGATGATGTTGGGCAAGGTGCCATAACGGTTCGATGGGTTGTGACAGAAAAACTGAAAAATGGAAAGCCTATTGTTAAGGCCCGCTTAGTCGCCAGAGGATTTGAGGAAGACACAGTGGATCTCCGAAAAGACTCGCCTACTTGTTCAAAGGAAGCAGTGCGTTTGGCACTTTCTTTGGCCTCCACCAACCAGTGGGAGTGCCACACTATGGACGTGAAAGCTGCCTACTTGCAAGGTAACGACATTGAGAGAGTTGTTCATTTACGTCCTCCGCCTGAATATGCAAATGGTAAGTTATGGAGACTAAAGAAAACTGTTTACGGCCTTTGTGATGCTGCTAGGCATTGGTATCTGCGCGTAAAAGATCAGTTGTTAAGTCTCGGAGCTAAAGTATCATCACTGGATTCAGCGCTGTTCTCTTGGAGCAATGGTGGCAAAGTCGAAGGCATTGTATGCATCTACGTCGACGACTTCCTTTGGGCTGGTACACATGAGTTTGAACAGCAAGTGATAAACCGTTTGAGTCAAATATTCCTCATCGGCAGTTCAGAATCAAAAGCCTTCAAATACGTTGGTCTCAATGTCATCTCCAACATCGATGGCAGCATAACGCTCGATCAATTCCAGTATGCTTCATCCTTGAAACCAGTCACGCTGAGTAAACATCGTGCAGCAGTAAAATCAGGGGAGCTGTCCGAGTCTGAGAAAAAGGAGTACCGAGCATTAATTGGGCAACTCAGTTGGATTGCCACCTACACTCGGCCAGATATTGCCTTTGATGTGTGTGAGTTGAGCGTGAATAGCAACCGAGCTACTGTAGCGGATTTGCTTAGACTCAATAAGGTGATCTCAAGGGTAAAGACTGACAACATGAAGCTATACATTCCAAGAATGGGGCCGATCGAGGACTGTCATATAGAGTGCTTTTCGGATGCCTCATTTGCCAACCTTGTAGGCAATGGATCTCAGGGAAGTTTTGTGATCTTCCTACGAGATGCTAGTGAGGCAAGATGTCCTATATTTTGGCAGACAAGGAAGATCAGGAGGGTCGTCAAGTCTACCTTATCTGCTGAGGCGTTGGCGCTGCTTGAATGTGCTGAAACTGCTGTATATCTCTCCAACATATTGCTTGAGGTTTCTGGATGTGGAAAGATCAAAATAAAGTGTTTCGTCGACAACAAGAGTCTGGTGGACGCCCTTTACTCCTGTAAGAGCGTAGAAGACAGGAGATTGCGCATTGATATTGCTGTGTTGCGGGACATGTTGGAGCGGGGGGAGATTGATGAGGTATCCTGGGTGGATACATCACAACAACTGGCTGATTGTCTCACCAAGAAAGGTGCTTCGACCGAGCGACTGCGTGCAGCAGTCAGCCGAGACTAGAAAGTTTAGAATACTTTAAGAGACATCACATATCTGTATGTGGTCATAGACTGGGTCTTGATAGTAATTAAACAAAATTCTATGTATTGGATACATAGTGTGCATCAGACGCAAATAGACCATCCAGTTTCGTCCTTGGAATCTTCTGTCAAATTTAGAAGAGAGGACGAGAGTGTTAGTGTGTGTGCGCACGCACACATCTAAGTCACGAGTGATGACGTCATCGGAGGGTTCCTGTGGTTTGCTACTGGGAGCCTAGGGAGTTCACGTCGTGAAGCCGGTGAGCGTGGTTGTCTAGTTCCAACAGAACAATTATTTGGAGCTCTTATGTGATGTTTTAAGTGACTCTCTTTTGATCAAACCAAGGCAAGAGTATTTATGCAAGATTCTGCCCCTCCACATGTTGCAAAGTCAGTGAAACAGTGGCTAACAGACTGTGAGGCTCCCTTTATTCGAGATTGGCCCGGAAACAGCCCAGATATCAATCTCATTGAGAATTTATGGGCGCACATGAAACATGCACATCATCTTTGCCTAAACTTGAGGCTGCAGTCAAGCAGCTGTGGAGCAGTTTTAGTCCGTCTGTTCTGCAAAACTACGCCATCAGTCTCCCCAGACGCCTTAAGAAGATAATAAAGGTGAAGGGGAATGCCAGTAAATACTAAATTCAATGGTGAGTGTTAATTTATTTGTTTCTCCTTGCTAACCACAAGAATGTTTTCTTTTTTTAAGATGGCGTCAACACTTTCCGTGCCTTCTGTATATATGTATGTATGTATGTATATATATATATATATTGGTTGATGTAAGATGTAAAAACATATGTAATGGAGAGGGGGATGGCATTGGTAATGAATGGTCATGGATGGAATATCTCAGATTTGTTGTATGCTGATGCAATACTACTTGCAAATACCAGAGAAGAACTTGGTAGACTAGTGTAGAGTTTTTTTGATGTCTGTGAGTGTTGTACCTTGAGAGTAAATTTAGAAAAGAGTAAAGTGATGGTTATTGAGAGAGAAGGTGACTCCCAGTGTGATGTTACAGTGAATGGAGAGATATTGGAATTGATGAGAAAGTTCCAATCCCTGGGTACAGTGATAGAAAAGAGATGAAAATGTGCAAAGGAAGTGGAAAGCAGAGTGACACAAGGAAGGAAAATAGCTTATGCAGTGAAGACCTTGATAAGAAACTGAGGTTTGAGTGTTGCAGCGCATGAGGCTTACAGGAAGGAGTGTTAGTGTCAACTTTAACATATGGATGTGAGATTATGGTGTGGCTTGAAAATGAAAAGTCATGTGTGAGAGCAGTGGAGATGGGACTGCTGAGGAATGTATGTGGAGTACAAGGAATGGATAGGATCCAGAATAATGTGCTTCGTGAAAGACGTGGTGGGAGGACGTCTGTGGACACCAGAATCGAAGAGAGTGTACTGAGATGGTATGGTCATGTGGAGAGAATGGATAACAAAAGAGTGGTGAAAAAGGTATATCTGGGCTAATTTGAAAGAGGGAGGAGGCGAGGTAGACCAAGGAGAAGGTGGAGGGATATGGTGGATGAATGTGTCGAGGAAGAGAGGTTTGGAAGTTGGTGAGGCTAGGGGACTGACAAGAGATCGAGCTGACGATGAGTGTTGTGAGGAGAAGTGCATGATGAGGGATTTGGCACCGCTTTTTTGTGTGACAGTGTCCGGATTGATTCTGTCGGACATGTTTATGTGAAGCTACAGTAGGTGGTGAATGTTTTTGGCATATCAGATAGAGCCTGGATTCCTGGGGCTTGAATGGTGAGTGAATGGAATTGAGGCCCATTGGATTGGGCAAATTTAGGCTGTCTGGACATTGCTACTCCTCACCCTGCCCTAAGGTGGGAGAGGAGGTCTGGATGATGATGATTATGATGATGACATCCCTTGTGAGTGTTTCTGAAGTGTAAGACATCAGAAAGACAGTGTGTGTTCTTCATCTGATGTTGTGTGTTTACATGTTGTAAACTATAGGTTAGTACATTTGCCCCCCAAGAAGTGATGGCAGAGTTTCAGATTGCTTCAGACACTCTGCACTGTCATGCTTTTTTTGAAAACATATTGAGTTCAAGGTAAAAAATTCTGTAGTTCATCACATCATTTTGAAAAAAAAAAAGAAATAAAATACATAGTATATCATGCTAAGAATTATGAGAAATGAATAACATGGTAGTGATATATTAGAAGCAAACCTGTAACGTATAATTTCTCTTATTTGAATGTGTAATATACAGTATTACTCCATGTATGGTGCACAGTATATCCCCATGCTCATGTTTACGTCCCAGGATTTCACAAACTGATTATCTAGTTTCGAAGGACAACGTAGGAAAATTCTAGCGAATGCAATACACTACTTGCTTTTCAGATGCTGTTGTGATGATATAGGAACACTAAGGATGCTGCAAAAATTAACCCTTCTCATCCGGGTGACATGTTTACATGTCTTCCCAGGGCTGTCTGGGGTGCACGTATACATGATGTTGTGTTTTGCAGCATTATTTGAATTTTCTGTGGGTTATTTCCACCACACGCAGCCACTTTCAACCCCCCTGCACGCATGTGAGTCATGCTTCAGTCACCTGCGTACCTCCGTAATGGATAGACCTGTGCAAAAAGATTTCCCTGTTTTCGGATCCTTGGCTGAGTGCCTGCATCCACCGACTTGAACACCAGTGTAGTCCACAGACCAGAAAAGAAAAGGCCTTAGTGATAGTGTGATAGGGAGAGAACTCAAGGTGACATTATCACCAATTGTGAGTGGAGGAAGTGACTTCTTTTTGGGAAAGCGACCGCCATAATGAATGTCGATAATTATGTGTCGTATGAGGAGGGTGGAGGACGTGACTCCTCCACTGTGCGCCCATCATTTCCCCCTGTACGTTCATCTGCTGTTTCCAGTGATGGGAATGATTCAGCGGGTATTGACAAACCTGGAGAGGGAGATATTGCCAAGGTTAAGGAGATGGAAGAGGAGGTAGGAAGTGGAGAAAGGGAGGAGGTGGAGGAGGGAGGGAGAAGGGAGGAGGAAAGTTGCGTCGATCCTTGCACGACTTCTCGCTGTTTATGTGAGTAATGGAAGCAGAAAGTGTTTCATGATGAAATCAGTTCTTTATTTTGTATTGAAAGTTTCTGTGTGTGTTTGTTTATGATGAAATAGTACAAATCACAGGAAAAAAATTTTTTATAGTGGAAAATGTAGTGGAGAAAGGGAGGAGGGAGGAGGAAGCGTGGTGCCTCATGCCACTGCTCTGTATATTTCCGTGAATAATGGAAGCAGAAAGTTTTTCTCGATGAAATCAGTGCCTTATTTTGTATTGACAGTTTTCACATGTGTATATTTACTATGATGTCTAAATCACAGGAAAACAAAATCTGTTATAGTGGAAAATACAGTATTTTCGATTATGGACTATGTGTATAACTATTTTATTCACAATTTCTTTTTTAGTTTTTTTTTGTAGTAGTACTTGTAGTGGAAGTAGTAGTGGTAGTACATGTAATAGGTGTGGTAGTAATAGTAGTAGTTGTAGTTGTAGTAATAGTAGTAGTCGTAGTAGTGGTATTTGTATAAGTAGTACAGTAAAACCTCAATATAATGGACTTCAGTAGACCGGAATTCGCTTTTATTGGACTTGAGGAGCTACTTGACTAAATTCTTATACTGTACATCGGAAAAAGTCTGATAAAGCCAGAAGCACTCTGGACTGCATGACACTTCAGCTGTGTTCACCACAACAAGGTAAATAAAAGACATGTTTATCAGTGTACAGTATAGTATTATTATATATATTATACCACTTGATTAATGCATGTGGAGTCACATGGAGAGACAGACTAACAAATGAGGAAGTGAAGGAGCATTGTGGTGTGGTTGTGGACGTGATAGGAAGCGTTAGGAGAAACTCGTTAAGGTGGTTTGGGCATGTGGAGAGTGAAAGACTGACGAGGAGAGTGTATGTGAGTGAGGTGGAGGGGGGAAGAGGAAGGGGGAGGCCGAGGATGAGATGGAGTGGAGAGGTATATGAGAGAGGGGGGTGTGAGTTGGGAGCGGGGTAGTGAAATGGCGGGGGACAGAGCGACATGGAGGCGATTTGTTTGTGGTCACCCCGTGCGGGATTGAGGCGTCTGGCAATAGATAGATAGATTAATGTAGTGAAGTTATAACACAGTACAGTACCACAATGGTAGTTAAAGCAGTTTAAAAACCATTCATGCGATCCGGACTAATGTCTGATATATTGGAAAAAGTCCAGATTAGCAGGGGGAAGTCCGGATGTCACTTTTATCGGAATTTCGCATTTTTCGGAATGGTTTGGGCCCCAATTAGTCCGTTATAGTGAGGTCTTACTGTATTGTAGTAGTTGTAATACCCAGACTTCTGCTTGCACACCGGTGCCAGAATTGAGCGAGAAGGCAAGCCAAACAAACATTTTTGTGTATGTGTGTGCGTGTGTGTGTGTGTGTGTGTGTTAGAAAGAGAGAGAGAGAGAGCAATAGTGTCTGTCTGTCTTTCTGTCTGTCTGTAAGGCGGTGGTGGAAGCGAGCCGGCAGCCTGAGTTCAAGGTTTTTGCTATGGTGACCGGCTTACCAGCACCAAGTATGACCAGTTATGGAAAAATATTCACGTAAACAGTGTTTGTAGTGGATTATGGCCTTCTGGAAGTGTTATCGAAGTGTTATTATTGTGGAGGACTAGTGTAAGCCTTAGTTGTGTCACCAAACCTCTGCCACGCATACGGACACCAGCCAAAAAACGACAAACCTTGCCCTCATTCCTCACTCACTCTCCCAACATGCACGTCACGGGCCATCTAATGCAATCAGCTTGAAGTCAAAGGATTGGTGAGTAATATGAGACCTTGTTTATTATATTTGGTTAAAATTAACTGAGATATGAAGGTTTAAAAATAGACGATTTTGCTTATTTTTCTCAGGAACGCCCGGCTTGGGGGGAGCGCTCGTGACAACATCTGCCGGATGTGAAGGGTTAAATTACAGTATTCTTAGTAAGGATACCCATCCCGAAGCTGCAGCAGGACCTTTTCTACCTCTTTTTCCTTGCCTCCCCTTAGCATACTGTATATAATAAATGTAATTATCTGCTTTATTCCTTGTTGATGCAAAATGACTACGTAAGACAGAAAATACCTTTTTCTCTTGCACTAGGCAGTAAAGAGGACTAAAACTTTTTTTTTTTTTTTTTTTTATGTGTCCGACTCTGGGCATAGGCTTCACAGCCTGCTATCAAGGCCCAGTCGTCCTCCTACAATCAACATGTCACCACTTCGGCGCTTAACACCCACCGTCCATATTGAATACATGCTAAGGCTGTCTCATACAGGACTGGTGTATTGGTATTAGCGGGGTCATTTTTACGACATGTCGGCGGGTCTTCTGGTAGATCAGTAAAGCGTGATTTAATGAAATTCAAATCCTTAAACTGTTCCCTGCACCAGCGAGGATTCGAACCTGGGTCCCACGGGACCGCAAGCCAACTCTCTACCGATCGAGCTACCGCCTCCCTGCACTAGGCAGTAAAGAGGACTAAAACATGTGCCTCCAAACTCATGTAGTGCAAAAGCACATGCTTATTCGATGTTTTAAATCTGGAATATCTTTATTTTTGAATAAACTGCTATATCCTGTCTAACTGAAAATGCTGACGTGGAAGCTTTGAACTTTTTGATATGTTTATTGCGTTTTATTTCTCTTGCCAGTCATTCAGGCACCGAGGATACTATAGACTGTGCCACAAGTTTGCATTCTCCATGGAGCTCAGACTTTCGGCAAATTTGCGAGGCTCGTTTATATTTCATTCACTGATAGTTCTCAGACTTAGTACAAAATTCATACACAATTCGTTCCTGGAGGCTGTACGAGTTGTGAACTGTTCGAAAACCGTATCATTTTTTTCCATAAGAAACAATGTACAGTAAGTCCTCGTATTTCGACGAATTTTACTTCGATGCATCATTTTCCGCGAAAGAAAAAAGTTTCCAACATGTCGCAAACTTCGTCATTTTCTCCCAGTCTTCGTCACCGCTTCCAGCTGGCAGCCGACACTCGACAGACGACGCATACCAATGTTCATTTGTTGGCAGCCATCTTGCGACCACCCTGCCCTCTATCGATACAGCGGCGGTACTACAGATCCCTTCACCATTGTGTTTTTTGTGTGGCCGAGAAGCTGAGGATTTTGCAGCTCATTGAGGAGGGATTGACAGCCCCTGAGATACGTTGCCTGACTGGGGCTTCTGGCAGCACCATAAGGACACTCAGAAAAAACAAAGCAACTCTCAAAAAGCAGGCGAGTGCACGTAAAATAACAGTAAAGTAAATGTGTCTGTGTTTTTTTTCCTGTAATCTTTATTTGTGCCACGTTTTTTTACTGTATCAATATCCACTTAATGGAGTTAGTTTTTAGAGTTAACCAACCAAGTGTTAGTTAGAAAAATTCAGGGGAAGAATATACAGTACTGTATTGTGATGAAAATTGGTAACTTTGGTTACTGTCATGTTGCATCATACCCCTAAGGAAGAACAAGGAACCTCTCAACAGGCAGGGGAGTGCATGCAAAATAACAATAAAGTAAATGTGTGTGTTCTTTTTGCCTCAACCTTCATTTGTGCCACTGTTTTTTATTATATCAATATTCATCTAATGGAGTTGGAGTTACTTTTTCGAGTGCGATCAGACACACAAGCCTAGACACAGCAGAGGTGGACGAAACGGTTGTAAGACACCACTTGACACACTACGACTTAGACTCAGGTGTGGTTGACATAACAAGAAGAGATGAACTATAGTGAAGAGAATGAAAGGCCAGATCACACTGCACAGGAGAAGATGACCACCCAGAAATTGTCCCACAGCCTGTCCATCATAACTGACATGGCAACAACCTTCGAGACATACACCGGGACTATGCCTGAGGCTACCCAGATCCTATCCACCTTGAATGATTTGAAGTCTCAAGTGATGGGAGTCTGCAGCAGAAACCTACTGGAGCAGAGACAAGCCAGGATCACACGATTTTTTAATGTGACACAGAATGTGGCTGCTATTATGCAAGACTTAGATGTGGCAGGAGAGGAGGATGAAGGAGAAGAAGTGGACAGAGAGGAAGTGGAGTTGCTGGAGCCAGAATTCGACTTGAGGGCTTCGGCTTAGGTGATATGGTTTCCCCAGAGAGGCCCATGCCACCTAGTAACTAGCCCATCCACCCTCAACACACCTTCACCTGCCACTCATGCCAATGTTCACTTTACTTCCGGTAAGGATTTTTGGTATTGCAGCTCTTTATAACAGTTCTAATGTCATTTCAGGTACATGTTTATTGTGTTATGCTGTATAAGCAACTGGTAAACTATCTGTCTATCTGTCTATTGCCAGACGCCTCAATCCCACACGGGGTGGCCACAAACAAATCGCCTCCATGTCACTCTGTCCCCTGCCATTTCACTACCACGCTCCCAACTCACACTCCCCTCTCTCATATACCTCTCCACTCCATCCCTCCATCTCATCCTCGGCCTCCCCCTCCCTCTCGCCCCCTCCACCTCACTCACATACACTCTCCTCATCAGTCTTTCACTCTCCATCCTCTCCACATGCCCAAACCACCTTAATGTGTTTCTCCTAACGCTTTCTATCACGTCCTCAACCACACCACAACGCTCCTTCACTTCCTCATTTGTTAGTCTGTCTCTCCATGTGAGTCCGCATGCTCCTCTCAAATAACTCATTTCCACTGCTCTCACTCTTGACTTCTGTCCTTCCAACAGGGTCCAAGCTTCACTTCCATATGTCAGAGTTGGTATCACAATACTGTCATGTAACAACTTTTTCACTTCCATGCTCACCTCCCTGTTTCTTATCACTGCTTTCAACGAACCAGCAACCTTCCTTCCCTGCTGCACCCTTTTGAGCACTTCACCCTCCAGACTTCCATCCTTACTCAACACACTGCCCAAGTACTTAAATTCACTCACATTCTCCATATCCTTCCCATCCAATCTCACTGTACACTCACTGGCTTCACTTCTCTCGAAGACCATCACTTTACTCTTCCCTACATTCACCTTTAGATTCCATTTCTTACACACTCTCCCAAACTCATCTACCAAGCCTTGCAGCTCCCGTTCGTCTTTGCTCAACAATACAGTATCATCTGCAAACAACAGTACAGGGAGTTTCCACACACTGCCCTCTCTCACTAGGGCCGCTCCAACATCCACTGCCCGACCTTGTATCTCTTTTATAACCCCATCCATGTACAGATTGAACAACCATGGAGAGACATGACACATCCTTGTTTCAATCCAACCTTCAAATGGAAAGATTCACTCAGTTTGCCATCCACACGCACTGCAGCCTTAGCACCCTCATACATAGTCTTCACTGCCTTCAACAACTTCCCATCCACTCCATATATTCTTAATACCTTCCACAAACCTTGTCTATCCACCCTGTCATATGCTTTCTCCAGATCCATGAAGGCCGCATACAACTTCTTGCCCTTCTCTAGAAACTTTTCCACTAAGGATCTAAGAATGAATATCTGGTCTACACAACCTCTTCCCTTCCTAAAACCTCCTTGTTCTTCTCCAACTAATTCCTCTGTAATTTCCCTAACTCTGTCAATAAGTATCCTACCATATACTTTTCCTATTATACTGAGAAGGCAAATTCTCCTATGATTACCACACACTGCTTTTTCCCCTTTTCCTTTGTACAGAGGAATAATTATACCTAACTTCCAATCCTCCGGGACTCTACCCTCCTCCCAAGCCAATCTGCACACCTTCCACATCCATTCTATTACTATCTCTCCTCCATGCTTCAGCATATCACCACACACTCCATCAATAACTGGGGCTTTCCCCATTTTAACTTTCTTCATTGCTTCCACCACTTCCATCCTGGTGATTTCTTCCTCTCTTCTCACAACCCTCCTTCTCCCTGCCATTCCCCAGCCACTTGTACTTGCATTACTTTCATTCTCTATGTTCAACTGTTCATTAAAGTGTTCTCTTCATCTGTTTACTTTTTCTCCCTTCTCCACTAGTAATCTACCATTTTTTATCTTTCACAACCCCACTGACTTCGTTGGCACCCTGTCTAGCTCTCTTTACCTCCTTCCAGAACATTTTCTTACATTCCCTCCACTTTGCACTCAAATTCCTTCCAAATTCCTCATCCACTCTCTTCTTACTCTCTCTTACTAATCTTTTCGCCTCTCTCCTCCTCACTACATATAACTCTCTCGTCTTTCTCTCAGCTTCTTCGACACCCCTGTTCCTCATCCACTCATTATATGCTTTCTTCTTTTGTGCCACAGTCTCTCTCACCTCTTCAGTCCACCATGTTGTTCCCTGAACCCCCTTTCGTCTTCTCTTCACCCCACACACCACCTCACATGCTGCACAGATTTCTTCTGTGAATACCTTGCACACACCTTCCACGTCCCCCATCTGCTCCAATCTATATTTACCCAGTCGCTCCTCCACTTCCCTTTTATATTCAGCCTTTATTCCATCCTCTTGTAAGTTTTCTACCCTCCTTGTAGCTGATACTTCCTCCTGTCCTTCCCTTCTTCTCTTCCTCCATCTTGTCTGGATTCTGATTCTGGCCACCACCAAGTGGTGGTCAGAAGGTCCACTCCCGCAACCTCTATATACTCTTGCATCCATTACACATCTTCTCATCCTTTCATCCACACACACATAGTCAATCATTGCCTTCTGTTCATTCATTCCACCGTCCTCTCTTCTCACCACTCGCCATGTATACCTATGGATCATTTTGTGCCTGAAGAGAGTATTATAGTACTTTGATAGGGTAGTTAGCTGTCCCACTTGAACGCCCATCTATTTTTCCCATTGATTCTTAACTTCACACTTCGACGTTTCACATTTCGTGACTTTTTTTGGCGGAACATCAAAACTGCAAAAAATGAGGACTTACTGTATTTTGCATTAATCCATTCTTTAGTATGGATGAAACGGTAGATTTCGCCATACCTTAATGAATGGCAAGATCGGAGACACGGATTCCACTTTCAAACTTTGCAATGAGTTCTTTTTTCCACTCAATTGTTGTTCTCATTGCTCTTCTTTTAGCTCCAGCGGACTCACTAATCTTTTTAGGGCCCATGATTATGTACAATTTTCTAACGAAAATACGTAATTTATCGCAAAGTTTAATCGAGACTGATGAGTAGCTGGTGGAAGACAAAGCGGGACTGGCGACCACGTAGCACCTACGATGCCGTATCTTTTAGTGCGAATAGTGGGTCGCCGTACAAAAACTGGAGTGATTTTTGGACAAAAAAAGTTGTACGAAAACCGAGTTGTATGAGTAGAGAGATGTACGAATTCCGGGGTTCCACTGTATTAAGTCTTCCACAGATTTTTCTTAGTGGAAAAATGGCCCCTTTTTTTTTTTTTCTACTCTGGTCATAGGCTTCACAGCCTGCTATCAAGGCCCAGCAGTCCTACATACCACACACCTCTACATAAATGCAGTGTTAATGGCTGCATGTCCGTGAGTAACACGTTGTCTTCATTTGTGCTTGTTGATCGAGTCACTTAAAATAGCCTAGCAACTTACGCCGCATTCCTGCTTTCTGTTGTTGTCCATGGAGACAACAAAAACGGAAATACAGTAATTTCTCTACTATCCAGACGACCACTATCTGGTAACCTCACTGTTCGGACATCGTAGGCTTATGGCCGAAACCCCAAAATGCCAAAAAATTGGGGAAAAAATGAAAAAAATCCGATTTTTTTTTCTACCGCATCAGTTTGAATTTCCCACGTGCGCTGACCAGCTCCCTTCCCGCGCTACCCCCCTCCTCCTAGTTCTGTCTCAACTCCCGCAAACAGTGGACAGCTGTCCGATCGTTTGCGGTATCTTTTCGTTCTTGTTTAAATAATCTTAAGTCACAGTGCTAAGAATTAAGTTTAGTTAAACACTGGATTACTGGATAAGTGCAATTAAGACCACTGTAAAAACCTTAGAGGTGGGGGTAAACAACAATCATGGACATGTAAGTAAACATTGTCAGCTGCTAAATATTTTCCATAATCACTTCTAAATCCTCATTCTCTAGTTACATTTTATTTACTCCATGCTTTGTGTCCCATATTTGAGTGCACAGGCTGTGAAAGACGTGATTTTCTCAGTGATTACCATGTCTCTTACATACATTCACTATCTAGTTAACTGGTGAACATTTTTACCCTACACACCTGTAAATCATAATTTTTCTGGTAACATTTTGTTTACTTCTTGCATTGTGCCTTATATTTGAGTGCACAGGCTGTGAAAGAGGTGATTTTCTCAGTGATTACCATGTCTCTTACATACTTTCACTAGTCAACTGGTGAACATTTTTGCCCTACACACCTCTAAACCATTATTTTTCTGGTTACATTTTATTTACTTCATGCTTTGTGTCTCATGTTTGAGTGCATAGGCTGTGAAAAGATGATTTTCTCCGCAATAATCATGTCTCTTCCTTACGTTCATTATGTAGTCAGCTGGTGAACACCCCTGCCTTACTCACCTCAAAATCATCATTTTTTGGTTAAAATTCGATTAATTCATGCTTTGTGCCCATTGTTTATGTGAAAGGGGTCTTGAATAAGTGCTATGCATGTCCAGTAGGGAGGTATTGAGGTGATTTTCTGATTTAGGTTAGGTTAGGTTAGGGTCAAGAATGACCTGTGCTGTCGGTGAACAGTGAACACCTTTGCCATGCCTAACTCTTTTTCTGGTAACAATTTATTTATTTGATGCTTTGTATCCTATATTTTAGTGCATAAGATGTGAGAAATGATGATTTTCATAGTGATTGCCGCGTCCAATACTTACTTACACTAACCTGCCAACTTGTGAACAACCCTGCCTTACTCTCCTCAAATTCATCATTTTTGCATTAAAATTCGATTAATTCATGCTTTGTGCCAATTATTTATGTGAATGGGGTCTTAA
>JAGKTI010022937.1:1048-15028 GCA_018397915.1 Birgus latro
GGAGAGAGAGAGAGAGAGAGAGAGAGAGAGAGCGGTGCCTACAGCTTATTTGGAGAGCTTTAGTGTCCTTTCTTCTTTTCTTTCCGTTTCCTCCCATCCACTCCTTATTTTCCTCATTTTTTTTTATCTCTTCCTCCACTGTCTCCCGTTTCTCTACCTTTTCCTGATTCTCCCCCTCCTCTCGCTCTTTCACTCTCTCATTTCTTCCTCACTGTTTTTGTCCTCTCTTTTTTCTCCTAACTCGTCATTACCCTTTCTTTCCCTCTGTCTTTTTTTTCCTGTTGTTTTTTCTTCCCCCCACCCGACTCTCATTACTATTCCCTATAACCCTCCTCTTCCTCCCCCGCATTACTCCCCTCCTCCTCTACCTTCTCCTCTCCCTCTTCCTCTTTCTCCTCCTCCTCCTCCTCCTCCTCCTTATCATCATTATCATCATCATCATCATCTTTCCGCCCATTCCACTTATTTTTTTTTTTATGTGTCCGACTCTGGGCATAGGCTTTACAGCCTGCTATCAAGGCCCAGTCGTCCACCTACATACCATACACCTCTACATGTTGCCCCCCACCACCCGTCCTCAGACTTTCCTTCCATCTCCTAATTTTCCTGTTCCCTCCTCCCCGTCGTCCTTCTCCTCCCCCTCCTCCTCTCCCTCCCTCTCCCCCCTCGTCCCTCTCCTCCCTCTCCCCCCTCGTCCCTCTCCTCCCTCCCCTCGCCATCCTCAGGTTTTGACCACACATCTCCAAACCTTGACAACAAAAACTTTTAATTAGTCTCGGTGAAAAGAGCGCGCCTTGGGGAATTCCACACCCCCTCCCACTCTGCCTTAACACCACGGGCTGTATTTACCAAGATTCTTAACACTCAGGCTCACTAAAGAGAGAGAGAGAGAGAGAGAGAGAGAGAGAGAGAGAGAGAGAGAGATATGAATATAGCTCTCTACCGTGTGGAGATAGCAGTAATAACACACGAAGGTTCTGGTGACTAACTTAATGATAATAATATTAATAATAATAATTTTTATTATTATTATTATTATTATTATTTATTATTATTATTATTATTATTATAATTATAACAATAACAACAACAGCAACTACAACACAGCAGTAGTAGTAGTAGTAGCTATACCGGTAGTAGTAGTAGTAGTAGTAATAGTAATACCAATTGGCTTTACCTTGAAGAGAGCACTAGAGTCGTCCCCAAACACATAAGGGTTCATGGTGGAAATATTACCGTAACACTAAAGCTCCTGTCGGCTGAATGAAATCATCTGGTGTTATCTGAAATAGACACACGTTCACTTCCAAACACCTTTTCCTTAGATATTTATTCTGCTTACGGTATTACACATTGATATTCTCTGTGTCACCTGTATCTGTGTAATATCAACATCAGTGACTTACAAGACGATGTTAAGATACAAGAGGCAAAATAAATCAATAGCGAGAGGTACTGCACTTTTATATTCCCGTGTCATTTATATTTTTTAATGTCGACATACCATGCATCGTTAAATTAAAAAATAAAAATAAAAAATAAGGGCGATTAGGTAAAATAAATCAGTGAGGAAAAGGGGTTACGAAATTTCCTAAGATTTATTTTTTATCATGTAAATATCAGCATACGGTAAGTAAAATATATAAGTACAATGAAAAGAGAGTATATTAAGGTGTAAGAGTTAAAATAAACCAGCGAGGAAGAGGTATTACGAAGTCTAGGCAGAATAAATCGCTGAGGAAGAGGCGTTACGAAGCTCCCTAAGCCATAGAGAATACGGCCACTCTGCACCTTAAAAAGCGACACATTCCAGCTTTGACATTAGGGGCTAAAATGACGTTGATATCCAATAAGAGTTTCGACTTTATGGGAGGATGGACATTGGGGTGGTCGTGGGTCAATTTTTTTTTTTTTTTGACTAATTGCTTGGACCGCTCCTTGGGGAGAGAGAGGGAGAGAGAGAGAGAGAGAGAGAGAGAGAGAGAGAGAGAGAGAGAGAGAGAGAGAGAGAGAGGAAGGCATGGAGGTAGGAATGCAAAGCTGAATGCCCACACAAAGGTAGAAGGGGCGATTAGGAGAAAATAAGGAACAAAAGGAGAGACAAAGCGATGGTAGGATGGAAGAAAGGGAAAGAGAATGTTGGCATAGAGAAAGGGAGGGAGTGAAGGACAGTGGGATGAAGGGAGGCAGGTAGGAGGAAGTAAGGGAGGGAGGAGGGGAGGGAGGAAATAGAGAGAGAGAGAGAGGGAGGGGGGGGGCGAAGGTATTCAGAGAGAGGGAGGTAGAGAGAATGACCCCTAATAGAGAAGCGAGAAATTTAGTGTTATCTTCTTATCAGTTTGTTTGAGGCGGTGGAGGCATAGTCAGGGAAAGGGAGGGAGAGGGAGGAGGAGTGGGAGGGAGGTAGGAGAGAGGGGGAGCAGGAGGGAGAGAGAGAGATGTAGGTTAAGTTATGGGCAGTTGGAGGGACAGAAAGGACGGGAGGAAGAATAGGGAGAAGAGAGATAGAGAGGATGATAAGGAAAAAGATAAAGGATGGAGAATGAGGAGGAGAGATGAAAGAAGAGTCGTAGGAGAGAAGTGAAGGAAGATGAGTGAAAAAATGAAAGAAATTTAGGACAGAAATGAAGAATGGAAGTTGAAAGGAAGAGAGAAAGATTAAGGCAATGTTTAGCCCCTTAAATCGAATGATATTTTTTTTCTATTTTTTGCAACTTCCAGACTGTCCTATTAAATTTACAAAAGGTCTCTCTTATTGAAAGTGTAAATTAATGAAGAGTATATCTAAATCTTCCAGTTCCAATAGTTTCTCCTAAACTGTGAATGTAGCAAAAGTCAAATCAGAAGGCGTCATTTGAGTGAGGAAATTCTGATGATATTCATGGGGAGAGAGAGAAATATAGTAAAGAGTACATGAAATACTTAGAGGAGCATTCACATATACAGTGTAAAGAAATGTAAGAATGATTAGGGCAACCATAGACGTAAAGGAAGGGTGATGATATATTTCTAACAAATGGTATGACTTTTGGACTTGTGGAATATCTTAAAGAAGACCAAGGTAAAAGAACACTAAATGCAACTGATAAATTTTTCTCTTTACGCAAATCCGTCTATTACTGAGGAAGCAAGAAAAAGATTTAAAAAAAAGGGGGGGGTAGCAGTAAGATTTTTGGATATGTGGATTATCTAGCAGTCTAAGTTAAAGGAATGTGAAATGCTGTACAAGTGATAAATTTCTCATAAAAACCTCTCAACTACCCTTTTAAATTTCGGCTATTAATTGTAACCAGATCATCATTAAGATATCAGCTACAAACACCATTATAGAAATCCCCGAATCCGATTAAACGACACGGATTATCCAAGTAAATCCTGAAAGTACAGTTGCTGTGAATGTGGCTCGGTTCAGGTAAGCTCTGTTGTACCTTTTCGACGTCTGTGTAATGTTTTACTCCCATCATTGCTGGCGGTTTATACTTTATTATTATTTATTGAACTATATTGTTTATTACTCAGTGTTTATCGATATTGTACCTGTAAAATAGTTTATGCAAAGGTTTTTAGCCTGTACTAAACTGCAGAATTAGGTGTATTTCGCATTAATACATTATTATTATTATTATTGTTATGTCAGTGAAATATACTGAAGTTTTGCATAAACTGAAAAGCAGAATTGGGGAGGTCTTATGTAGTATGAGATGAAAAAGTAGGACAATACAAAGTTCCTCAGTCCATACTAATTACCTTGCTCATTTCGCCTCCTCCTGTTGCTACATCCACTTCCGTTCCGCAGTGGAGACCCAGCACACTCTGGCCGGAGAATTAAGTCGACGGAAGCCATACGTCAGGGGCTCCTTCACCGTGAAATGATTTAGAGGTGGCTACCCTTCGTCCTCGGGTGGGGGCGTGGGGGAGGGTTCTTAAGGCCTATTTCGGTAGCTTTTTGTTAGGTTTCATAATTCACTCCGTCGATTATTTTAGCTTTTGTGTTCTTTTTTTTTTTTTTTTTAGTCTTTCCGGTTTATTTTTTGCAGCTCACCTTATACTTTGACACTGTACATCCTCTTTTTTATTTATTTATGCAGTTATTTATTTATTTATCAACCAGGTATTGACTAGGTTTCCCATTTACTTGAAGACATGCAATAATGTTTTCTGTCTACAACCATATCTCCAAGCGCCTTCAGTAGTTGCTTTTTGTCAATAACTAACTCTTGCCAGTGTCTTGTCTTGGGAATTCCTTAGTACTCTCTACTTCCTAATCATCCTCTTCAAGGTAGTCATCATTTCCTCTCCCATTCATCTAAGACTCCTTCACTTGTCCACGTCCACTCAGACCCATTCACTCACCCCGGCCTCTTAGACTCATCCATACCTAATCAGTGTTCCTTCCCTGACTCCAAGCTCGCTCTTCAGTCCTTAATCAACTCCCCAAGGACAAGACGCCGACCCTGTAACTAGGAGACAGGGGTATAGTCTTATTCCCTTGATTCTTGTTACTTTATTATTATTATTATTTTTATTATTATTATTATTATTATTATTATTTTTGTTTATATCTAGACGATACTATTAAGCTTAGGGAAAACTTTTCGAATTGAGGGGAATATGTTGTGCCATAATTACCCCCTCAGTACTTGAACTGAACATAATCTTTTGCATAAAATCGGTTGATGATAATATAGGTAAAATTAGTCACCGAAGGGATGGGGTTAAACCTGATATCCCCCATCTTCTTGACATCGTTATTAAAACACATGATGGAAATTTAGAAAAGTCTGAAGGCTCAAACTTTTGCTGAATAAATTATGTTAGTGGAATACAAACTAACCCGTCCAAGTATTTCTTCGCAGGTATTTTAACATTAGCATCATCATTTACGGCCATAAGACACATCTAGACCTAATCACTCCTCCGCCTGTCTATCCTGTCTATCTTAACTCTCTTTTCAAACTTTAATCAACCCTCCTGTCCCTTCTTCAGACCCTAGCCCAAGGACAAGACCCCAACCGTTTGACCATGGGGACCACCAGCAAGCAAGAGTGGGCCGAGCAGAGGGAGGGACCTTTTTTGTGGTCACACGGAGACCAAGAGACCTACAGGGGTGGTGGGTGGTTGAGGCGAAAAGGACCTGTCACTTTACCCTCGGTCCGGGACGGGATGGAATGGGAGTGGAAGAGGCTGGGAGCGAGTAGGATAAGGTGGGAAGGGAAGAAGAGGAAGGAGAAAGCAAGGGAAGATAGGAAAGTAAGCGAAGGGACTACAGTATAGCGGGAAGGGAAGAGGAGGAAGCAGAAAGAAGAAGTTAGGAAAGGAACTCTTAAATGTTTGGAAATGAACTGAGGGAAATGGGAGAAAACTGGAGATCACTGGAAATGATGGGGTGGAAAGGGGATAGCTAGGAGGAAGAAGAAGAGAAAGATAAGGAAGGAACTGCTGAATGAATCGGAAAAGAATTGAAGGAGACTGCGGAGTTAAGGTAATTTGAAAAGGACTGGGAAGAGAACTGGGGACAACCGTAAGAAAACGAAAATGACTAGGGCAAGGAAGAGAAATTAAAAGAATATTGAAAAGGAGGAGAAGAGGAATCCGGGTGTGTGAACAGTGAATGAGGAGGGGGACGAGTACAGGACAACTTATTGAATAGAAGTGAGAGAATTGTCAGGGGGTTGGGCTTGGCCGAATTGGGGTATGGACGGAACTGAAAGGAAATAGGTGGAGATGAATGGGCCTGGACGGGGGACTATTAGGCCATGGAAGGGACTGAAAAGGGACCCTCGAAGTCAAAAGGAGCTGCCAGTCCACAGTCGACCCTGGTACACTGTAGAACGAAGGTGTGGGGAATGGCGAGGAGACTATGTCTGACTCAGTTTTGGTTGAAATGTGTGGTGTTAGTAGTAGTGGTTGATATAGTAGCTGCAATAGTAGAGGTAGCTAGGTAGTTTATTTGTTGGTAGGGATAGGCGATGGTTGAAGTTAAGATGTTTATGTTGTAGGTAACTATCCAGAGCAATGATAGTGGTCGTATTGGTAGGAGTGTGGTGATTGAAATTATGTTTTAAATATTTTGATGTTGGTGATTATTATAAGAATACGTACAGAAACTTGATATGTGTTAGTGATGTAATATAGTAATACGTTAGTGGTAGTGGTAGGAGGAATGTTGGTGGTAACTATGGCAGTGGAGAATATAATGCTAGCAGTGGGGTGGTGATTTTAGACCTGTAGTGGTAATGTGACAGAAGCAGGCGAGATAATGATAGCGAGAGTAAAAGAAATAGAGATAATATTTATGAAGGTGACTGATACTGACACAATGGTGGCCGTGGAAGACAGTGCTGGATGTAGTGTTCATACTTGAGACTGTATTTTTTTTTTTATAATAATCAGTATAGTGATAATCTGATGCCAGCTCTAGAAAAGTCTCATCGTAAAAAAAGACATGGTAGCCTTGTTCCTCGGCCATGGTAGCTTAAAAATTTCTGGTGTTAATGGTATTTTCTAAGACGTGGATTGGTGGCAGTTTCGTTGTGGTGTTGTCGGAGGTAGTAGTGGTTTTAGCGGTCGGTTTGGTGGTGGTTGTGCTGGTTGTGGTAGTGACAGTGGTATTTATGGTAGGGTCACATGTGGGTAGTTCTTTATTTGATCTGACGGTTGTTTTTTGGGTTTAGTTGCGGTGTTGGTGTTGACTTTGACAGTTCTTGGTATAGTGCTCGTAAGTTTGGTATTACTGTTTTTGTCAGCAGTGTTAGAATTATGATACTATACTCAGTTCATTTTGTCTTGGCTCGGGTTGTCGTCCTTGTGCAGCGTAATTCCTATCTCAGTGGCAAAAAAGGGACAGTGCTGTGGCTCCACATCTTCTTCAACACACTTCTTCGTGATTGGCAGCATATTGTAATGTAAATCTGCCTTTACAACTCAGCATTCAAGTGTGAGGGATGGCAATTTTAGGCCAAGTTTTAGTAAAAAGAGTAAAGCGTTGTTCTTACTGAAGTTAAGGACTGAAAAGATACCAATACCAGCAGGTTCTTGAGATATATACTCGTAATGTGCTTGTGACTTCCCATGCGGTATTAACTGTGGTATTAGTGGTACTGTCGTAGTGGTATGACAGATTCTGATGTACTAGTGTAACTTAGACATTGATTGTTATTGTGTTAGTTTCTCCTATTAGTGTTTTTCTCCTTGATATCTGGACCCTACCCCACCCTAGCCTTTGGTGGAAAAAGAAATACTGTATGATGATTATGATGATGAAAATGACGATGAGTATCAGGAATATTAATGTTGATATTGAGAGTACTGTATTCCTTCCGTTTCCTTCTGTGCATCATTTTCAAGCCATCTCTAATCTTCCACGCGTCTATACACCGTTAATCTGTATTGCCGGTAATCATAGCCTCATATATCTGTTGACATCAAATCCTTCTCAGTCTCTCCGATCCTCTTAACTTGATCTCACCTCTGTCGTATCATCTCCTGAATGGGTTTATGGAAGATTTGCGTGTTGGGCCTGTATTCACAAACTTTTTTGAGTCTCGTAAGTCCGATTGCCTGTTTATGCATATATCTTTATGTATACGGCTGCTAAACACTTAAAAATCAAACTAAAGTGAAACAAAGTAAAAAAATAGATTAGCTAAATATTTATCTTTGGTGACGATTGCACTGCTTAAGTAATTTGTTTGTCATAAAAATTTGTTGTTGTTGTTGTTGTTTTGTTGTTGTTATGGTGGTGTTGGTGGTAGTGGTTTCAGGCTCCTTTGAATGTGAACCCAGTGGACAGAGGCTTGAGTTGCCCTTTTCATTCAATCCACCATCCCCCTTTCTGGGGACAGGGAAGTTGTTGAGGAACGTATTTATAATCAGGCAGTTGAGCCGCCTGGTTATATCGCTGCCACCACATGAAGGACCCCCTTTTTAGCGAGAAAAAAGTTAAGACCTTTTATTAAGTCCCCCAGATCCAGGTTGGGGGGGGGGGCTGCCAAAAGGAGAAGAGGAAGGGAAAGGGGCGAGAATGGATTATCGGCTGAGAAATGGAAGTAATGGGTAGTGAGACGCTGGTTCAGTAGTGGAAATGGATAATGGAGGCTTGTAACTGGGTTAATGGTATCGGGAAGTGAAACCGTAATGGGTCTGGGTGACTGGGAGAAGGATAGCGACACTTCCAGCGAGGTTAGAAGACTGGAGTTGAAATTAACCTTCCAGAGACCCGTAACAATTTTGGTTTCACACTGTTTTATTAAGCACAGGAAAGACTTCGATTTAAGGGGTGCGATATTGCCTTCTTTAACCCCTGCAGTCAGGTCGCCAACATACCCATCATCCTGTTCTGCTGCCACCAAACGATTTCATTTAGCTTGAGGAGGGATGAATATTAGTGAAGCGATTCATGAAGGCTGTATCTTGCATTTTTAGTTCGAATAGCCTCTCTTAGCAGAACGAAAAGCGTTTGGAGGTAGCAAGAATATTATACATCATCGGATAGATAGGGTTAGTCTAATCTTTTACACTGTAGCGAGATCTAAATTGAATATAATTGACTGATGAAATACTTGAAAATGACGTACTCGGGCTAAAGGGGTTAATGGGTTCACGTAGTTCGAATAGGTTAAAAAAAAAAGTCTATTTATGGATGGGAAAATAGGAAGGAAATGGGAAGATGAGGGGAGCTATAAAATTGGTAGGCCTAATGGAGTAAACAGATTGTAAATACGTGACCCAATGGGGAAATTTCTAAAGGGTTAATAGGAAGATGAACCGTAGAAGAAATAATGGAGGGCATATTTCGAGGTTTAAGTGAGTGGAGAGAAAGCTAATGGCAGATAATGGGCACTGGAGGCGTGAGGAAAGAAGGATGAAGTTTCTAATGAGGTCTAATGGGAGTTGTGGCAGCAGTGGTCGCAGGTGTGGTGTTGGTTTAGTTCGTTGGGTCTGGCAGTAGTGATTGTTTCTTGTTGGATATATAACTGTACGAAGAGTAATGGTAATAGCTCTACTAGTGGTAATTATGGTGATCGTGTATAAGCAGCTATCGTTTAACAGTTGCTAAAGGTAGTGTTAGGGTAGGCTACTGTGTTGGTCAGGTTACTCGCTGTGTCAGTCAGGTTTATAATTATAAGTTTTAAAAGACCTCGTGTTGGATATTGTAATTGCTAAGGCTTTCTTCTAGGTGGGTATTTTGGTCTGGCGTTTAGCAAAGTGCAGTAACATCTGTAGTCGTTGTAGTTGTTGTTGTTGCTCCAGGTTCATTTGACTGAATCCAGTGGACTGCAAGTTGGATTTGCCCCTGACCTGCGGTCAATCCTCCATCCTCCTTTCGGGGATAGGGAGGAATCTGGTGACATTCCTATCTCCGGACACCTCCACTACCTAACCATATCGGTGCCACCACGTGAAGTTGCCTCTCTCCATCACCAATATAGCTCCTGAGAAAGTATTAAACAATAAGTGGAATCAGCCTGTAACTGAGAGATTCCTTCTAGTCCTCTCTGTCTTCTCAGCCTTCAACTGCATTCCTGTTCCTTCTTGTCTTTGCGTGTCCTTCATTTCTTCATCTATCATCCCCACGTCCTCTGCATTCCTCACATCCCCTACCCCCTCTTTCTGCTACCTTCCTCACTCTCCCAGTCCTTCCTAAGCGTGCTTCATCCCCCCCTAACCTCCCCCATCTTCCCCACCTCCCCTAACCTCTCCATATTCCCATCTTGCCCTACCCTCTTCATTCTGCACACCCTTCCCTACCCTTCTTACCGTCCACCTCCTACCCTACCCTACCCTTCCCTACAAAGAGGTACAAAGGAAAACAAACAGCAGCAGACCTATTGATCTTATAGAGGTTCTTTGTTGTAGGGTAGGTGTAACGAATATAACTAACTTCCCCGTCCACTCCAGCCCTGCCTATCCTTCCCTGCCCCGTCCCTTGCTCATCCATCATCCCCACATCGCCTGTTTTTCCCACCTTCCTTGACATCTCTATCCCCCATCCATATACTCTCCCCACTTGCCCTAACGTCTCAACCCCTCCGATCCCCCATCCCCTACCATCCCAATACTCTCCGCACCATCCCCTACCACCCCAATACTCTCCGTACCATCCCATTCTCTGTATTTCTTCCCTCTTCCCTACTTGTCCCATTCCCATCCTTTCCCATCACAGTACTCTCCCACCCATCCTCTACGACTCACCATCCCCTACCCTTCCCACCATCTCATCATCTCTCCATATCCCATCCTCACTCCACTCATGCCCCATCCCCTCCCATCCTAGTACCCTCCCCACTGCCCCCTGCTTCCCCTCACCATCACCTCGTCTCTCCGTTCTCTTCTCCTCCTCTACCTACCCCATCCTCACCCATCCTCACAAGGTCAAGGCGGGAACCGGGCGGCCATGAGTGGAATGTGAGGACGGGGGAGGGGGGAAGGGGAAGGAGAGGTGGGAAGAGGGTGGTGGGTAGGGGGAAGGGGCAGGAGAGGTGAGAAGAGGGTTGGTGGGTGGGAGGAAGGGGAGGAAGGAAGGCGGGAGAACGAAGAGGAGGAGTGAAGTTGAGGAGAGTGTGGAGAGAAGTGGGAGGTAGAGGAGAGTTGGGGAAGGGAGGGAGGATGGTTGAAGGGAGAGAGGGAGGGAAAAGGAGGGAAGGGGAGGTAGAGAGGAGTGGGGTGGGTGAAGAACTGAGAAAAGTAAGTTGAAGAGAGAGGGAGGATGGGAATGAGAGGGAAGAGTAAGGAGAGTTTAGGAAGAAATGGAAGGATGTTTGAAGACAGGGTGATGAGGGGGAAGGACGAAAGGGGAGGTTGAAGGGAGAGGGAGGTAGGAAGAGGGAAGAAGAGGAGGGTGGGAGTGGGACGAGGGAGGTATACGGGATGTAAAATAGATGTAAGATGAGAGAGTGTGAGAGAGAAAGAGAGAGAGAGAAAGCAGAGGAGGGCCGAGGGAGATGGTGAGGAAAAATGTTTGAGGGGTGAAAGACAGAGATGGAGGGAAAGAGATGGGAAAAGATAAGAGGAAGAGAATGAGGGACAGCAAGATAGAGAGAGGAGGGGGGAGAGGAGGGAAGAGGAGGGGGGAAGAGATGGAAGGAGATGAAGGGAAGAGGTAGAGGAGGAGGAGGCACGTCGGGAAGTAGGATTATGATGATACAAAGAAGTACAAACAGAAACAGACCTTTGAGTTAGAGAGAATAGAAAATGGGAAGTCTCTGGGAATGATGAAGATGAAGAAGAAAAAGGAAAAACGATGGGAAGAGGAATGGAAGACGGAGAGTGATGGGATTAGAGGAAAGTAAGGTGTTGATGATGGTGATGGTGATGATAATGGCCTGGTAATGTGCATAGTTGCCTGTGTATTGTGTTGTTGGCATGGTTAGCCGTTGAGGTGGATGCCATGTGTGTGTGTGCATATATATAGACTACTTGTGTGTGTGTGTCTGTGTGTGTGTGTGTGTGTGTGTGTCTGTGTGTGTGTGTGTGTGTGTCTGTGTGTGATGGTCTTGTATGCACGCAGTAGTTTATAGCGCTTATAAATACACACTTAAACCTGTTAGACAACGAGAGTTAACGCCCTTGCTGGGTAAAATTGATAATAATATTAATAATTTATCACGTCCTGAAAGCGTTAAATTTTGTGTATTGTGTGGCTGGAAGGAATTTGTCTTTCTCGTATTTAAGAGGAATTTCTTACAAGCAGAAATTTCGTATCCGTGAGCATTCCTCTTTGTGCATACGGTAATAAGCACGACAAACAAACGAACGCACTTGGAGGAATGCGGAGGAGAGGGGAGGGGAAGGGGAAGGGGAAGGGGAAGGGGAGGAGAGGGGGGACAGAAGGGGGACGAGAGGGGGCGAGTGACCGGTACGGATTTGAATGAGCGTCACCTAGGGATGGGCAGGTGGTGGTAGTTGTGGTAGTAGTGGTAGTTATTTTTTTTTAGCAGTGGCGGTTGTGGTAGTAGTAGTGGTGGGGGTTGTAAAGGTGGTAGTAATGATTGTGGCTGTTGTGGTGGCTGTGGTAGGAGGTTGTGGTTGTAATAGTGGTAGTTTATGGTGGTAGTAGTGACAGAAGTATGGCATGAGTGTGGTGCTGGTGGTGGTGGTGAGGGTAGTTGGTTGTGTCAGGTATTATAGTGAATGGTAGAGGTGTAAGGTAGTTGTGGCTGGGGTAACAGTGAAGGTAACAGTTTTCAGAATTATGGTGGTAGTTGTGATAGCTGTGGAGTGTTTTTGATGGTGATGGTAGTTAGCTGAGTTATGGTACCCTATTTAGTTGTCTCAGCTGTGGTAGTAACGGTAGGTGGAGTAGAAATGGTAGATGTGGTAGTAGTAGTAGTAGTTGTGGTAGGGGTAAGAATGAAAGTTTTTTTTTTTAATTTATTTATTTTTTATTTGGTAAGCTTTAGTAGACTGGTTGCTGTTTAAGATTCACGTAAAAAAAATATAACAGTTGGAGGACATGGCTTCCTGTACCAGCCATCTTCAAAAAAAAAATATGCAACTCTAACTGCAGTAATTTTGTTAACGGCAGTAGTGGTTACAGGAGTTTGTAGTTACTGTAGTCGTGCTGGTCTGAGTGACTGTGGTGATTGTGGTAGATAAGGTTGCAGTAGTAGTAGTAGTAGTAGTGGTAGTAGTAGTAGTAATAGTAGTAGTAGTTGTTGTTGTAGCAGTTCCAGTGATAGTGATGTTAAGCTCTTCAGTCCCAGAGTGTTTTTTTTTTCTTCATTGCAACTACTGAATCTTTGTCTTCTTATAATCTTAGACGATGTTATTCACCTGAAGACGCTCACCTGGGACTGGGGAGGTTAGTAGGGGTTTGCTTCTGTTGGTGCCACTACGAGAAGCCTTACCAAAGCTGAAAATAATCGTTTGTTGGTGTACTCTCTCTCTCTACCTTAACTTGGCCTAAAATATCTTGAATGCCAATTTGTAACTAGGATTTAGCATTAAAATATGGTGCTAGCCATGGAGAAGTGCATGGAAAGGATGTAGAGCCGTAGTATTGCTTTATTCCGCCACTGAACCACGAGAAATAAACTGCCAAAGAACGAAAATCTCCGCCAGGTTAAAATGAACAAACTTAAGCTTGGCGAATATGATGAAAGAGAAGGAATCAAAGGTGAAGGCTAAGAATTATGCAAGTTAGCTTTGGCAGTTATGGTAATGCTGGGAAAGATGGTGTTAGTGATAGTTAAGTTGGTGGTGGCTGTAATGAAGAAATGTGGGGATATTAATGCGGGTGATTGTGGTTATAAGAGTAATAGTTGTAGCAGTGTGTATTTTGATTTTGGTTGTGATGGTAGTACTGTAATGTTGTTGTTTTGCCTTTGAGGAGCCCTAGTGAGATTTTGAGTGATGAGTGAATTGATGTGCCTTATGACGTATTTCAGTAAGTAATCGGATGGCAATGTTAATCTTGCTTTAAAGTGTTCTTGATCCTTTTTCTAGATTTAACCTGTCAGTTACGCTATAAAATTTGGAAATAGGATGATGATGATGATGATAATGATGATGATGCAGTAGTTGATTACAGACTTAACACGACGAATAGACTGTTCATAGTGGTGAGTTATGTATTATGATTATGAGTTTCTTTGCTGTGTCGAGCAATAGGAAAATTACAAAAAGCTAGTAAATCCGAGAAGAAATGTTGATAGTGGTTCTTCTTGTACGTATGGTTAAACTGTGTGTGTGTGTGTGTGGGTGTGGGTGTGGGTGAGGAAGGTGTACACTATAGCCATCCTCAGACATCTTCCCCTACCTTCATTCTGTTTCTCCTACCCATCTCCTCCCCATTCTCTTCCCTTCCCATTACCTCTCCCTACCTCTATTGTTCCTCTCCCCCTCCCCCACCCCCCCAAGATGGTGTAACAGTAGCTTGGAGGCCTCAGAGGCAAAGATGAGACATCGGTGGTCAGTCCCATAAAAAAAAAAAAAGACAAGGACAAAATGTTTCTCGGTCATACTGTATTGAGATGTTGC
>JAGKTI010022938.1:0-15027 GCA_018397915.1 Birgus latro
TGTGGTGTGGTTTAGTGTGATGCAGGAGGTCAGGTTCAGAAATCACCCAACTCAAGGAACGCTGACTTCCTATTACCTGGCTATTTATCTAACCTCACCTGAATTCCTACTAGCCGACCTGACGTCATTTCCCTCCACCTGCCTTCATTGTCTGTCACTTGACCAATTGCTTTCACCTGACTTCATTTACTTCCACTTACTATTTCCTTCCACCTGACGTCATGTAACCTGACTCATCCTGCAATAACTTTTTGTAACCAGGATCTCAAGACATCACCTGACTTCACTCAAGCTTCTGACTTCCATCTCTAATACACATGTTATTTTTTCACCTTACTATTACCATACACCCAGTCCACCACAACCACCACACCACACCACCAACGCCACGACCACACCCATACCTACACAGACACACACTGTATACAGTCATACACCAAAACACCACAGTAACATCAGCACCACACTGCACCTCCACCACCACCTCCACCCTACCACATCCATACCACCACACCACTCCTCACACCATCAATACCACAATACCACACCCACACCACCACAATCGAAAAAATCCCTCATTAATACACTACACTACCACACCATTACACCACACCGTCATATTACATCAAGACCACACACACACACACACACACACTTCATCTACCTCTCCAACTCTCTCTCTTTCTCTCTCTCTTTCTCTCTCTCACACACACACACCGCTCGCTGGCGCAGTGGTAGCGTTCTCGCTTGCCATCTGGTAGACGGGAGTTCGCGCCTCGCTCAGGTTGCGAAAAGTTTCACTGACGAAGTGGGTGGTTACTGTCCCCCCTGAGCAAGGGGATGGGTGTGTGCGTGCGTGAAGGTCACAGCCTTGCCCAGAGATCGGACTATATGAGCTCTCAGCTCCCTTCCGGGAGGGTAAAAACTGACGATTACGACCATCAAGTGATCCTGACCGACCCGGTGNCACACACACACACATGAACAGAGAGCAACAAAATGCACACATACCTAAACAGTCACACAAATAGCAAGGATGATAAGTGCACACACACGCACACATAGACACGCGCATATAATGACTCAGACGTTTAACTACAACTCTACACTTCCGCATACAACAAAACACATACACACACACACACACACACAAGATCCCAAGAATCTCTGAACGTCCACTACATACAATAAGCAACTCCAGGAAATAAATGTCCACACACAAATACTCACACACATACACGCAGTCTAACTCACAAGCTCAAGGGGTAAGTCACACACACATACACACACAGTTACTATTTTCCTCATGTATATTTTTTATAATTATGCACATACGGTCAAATAAATTGTTTCCATTATATCTTCACCATTATCAGTATCATTATCATCCTTTAAAAATTACTTACAGCCTTCGACGATGAGGGGGTTAGTCTGAGCTTAATTTAATTGCCATAAGGAAGGGAGGAAGACAAAAAGCTGAAATTCCTCACAGTAATCCACTCTCACACCCATCCAATGCTGGTGTTACTATTCTTTTACAGGAAGAAATGCTAATATTTCTCACAGTAATCCACTCTCACTCGCATCTAAAGCTGGTGTTACTATTTCTTCTGCAGTCCCCTGGTAACCTACTTATTCAATTTCCTACGCACAGTAAACTCATTCATGCTTTCGCCAGACACTTGCCTCCTGTTTATTGGGTTATTCTTCTTACGGACAAATTATTTTAAGCTTACCAAGACCTCCAGTACTAAGGGGGTTAACGAAGGCTGTATTTATGAGTTAGGAATGAATCTCCTTTGTTGCTAGTCAAATTTACCGCCCAATATGAAAAAGGGGGATGGGGATTTTGCTCAGTGGCGCGCTATAATAATGTAATAAATGTTTCTCCTAATAAAAATAGTCCCAAAATGACTATCTTAAACCGAAAAAAAAAGGACTTTGGAGAGACAGAAAAAACAGTAATAAAAAGATATCCTCGGGCTAATAGGGTAGAATTGATAAAATGTCTAGCACCCATAAGCTAATGCCTCGTTTACAGTGCTCTGGCGGCTTGCTTATTCAATTTACTACTTACAGTCAAGGCTTTCATGCTTTTGCCAGACACTTTCCTTCCACGAGCCCTCTCTCCTTTCCTTCCTCCCTCCCCTTCACCTCATCCCTTCTCACATCCACTCCGTCTTCCACCTCCCTTCCCCCTCCACTCTCCCCTTCACCTCATCCCTTCTCACATCCACTCCATTTTCCATTCCCCTCCGCTCTCCCCTCCACCCCACTCTTACCCCCTCATTCCACTGAAAAGTCTATCATCCAACGACCAAGCGAGAGCGTTGTGCTTCTCTTGGCAGTAAATTTACTGAATATTCCACTCACAGTCAACGCTTTCATATTTTACTCTCCTGTGAGCAACTCTTACATCACCATCCTAACCTCTCGAATCAGGCGAGGTCTTTATTCCTTCATACCAATAATTTTACTACAGCCACCTTATTAACATTTCTAATAGCGTTAATCAAGTCTTCCAAATCTGCATCTTCCATATTTCCACCAAGCACTTCCATCCTCAGTAAGATCCCATTCGTTTACACTTAGTGTACCCTTTCTATTCTAACCTGACCTAAAATTGCCATCGCTTCACCTTGAATACAGAGTCGTAAGAAGAGATTAACAGTACAATCTGATGCTAGTCACGAAGAAGTGCTATAGGAAGAATGTAGAGCCACAATATCGTCCAGTTCTGCCACTGAGCTACGTGAAATTTGCTGCAAAGGGACAAAAATCTGGGCCAAGTCAAGATGAAAGTACTGTAACACCAGATGATTATATTACAGCTCATGTTTTTACCCCCCACCCCCCACCCCACACACACACACATACATTTTTTCCATGAAGACAGTTTATTTTCGAACATTAACCCATAGAGTCAAGTTAGGTCTTTCAGTGGCTTATTCTTAATGGAGCCTCTGTCTTTAATTTACTTCTCCAATAGTCCTTTCATCTTAACTTGGCCTAGATTTTCGTCTTTTAGCAGCTTAGTTCAAACTGCTCAGCGACAAGACAGTGCTCCATCTCTACATCCCTTCCCACATTGCTTCTTTGTCACTAGCAATAAAGTTCCAGTGTGAATCTATTGTTATAACTCAGCATTCAAGGTGGAGAGATGGCAATTTTAAGCCAGGTTGGAGTAAAATGGGGATAGACAAGGCCCCCATGCACTCACCAACCACTTTCCTACCCCCAGCTACGATTTTTCTTGACACTAACCCTTTTAAGACGCGATGTATCTTCGCTGTCTTATGGTTTTTAACGTTAAGCGACTCTACTTCCTTTACTCCATGACTCTACCCCTTTACCTCCCTTACTCCATTACTTCTTTTCTTTTCACGACCATTTTTTTTCCCCACGACCATTACTTTACTCCATTAATTTACTCCATTACTTCCTTCAGCTACTTTATTTTTCAGCTTCTATTCACAATTCACTTCCCGCCACGAACCACACTATTTTTCAATATAAATACAGTACGGTAATAAGACGTGCTGAACCTTAACTCTCTAATAATAATAACAATAAGAGTAATAGTAATAACAATAATAATAATAATAATTTTATCCACTGATACTGTTGTTATTACGGAAAATTTCTTTCTCACATAAACATAGCAGCCTAGATACCATAAACATAAACACATTTAGGCTACTGTATAAACTCTAAATATAATGTATTTATTTTAATATTTTATTTATCATCACAGGTCATAGGTTAACATCATCATTATCATCACTTTCTTATCAGAGGGCATGATAATGAAGGAAATTATTATCGTTATACAGTATTTATCATCACAATGTTAGACAATTAACACCAGCATATCACTTTTAACTGGGCACTGATCATCACTACCACTGGTCATCACTACCATTGGCTATCATTACCACTGGTCATTTTTACTGGTCATTATTACTAGTCATCACTATCACTGGTATCACTGGTCATCACAATTCCTGGTCATTGTCACTAGTCATCACGAACTGCCCATTATCACTGATCATTGCTATCACTGGTCATTTTCACTGGTCATTATCACGTCATCACTCACTGTTCATTATCACTGGTCATCACTATCACTAGCCATTATCACTGGTCATCACTACCACTAGTCACTATCATTGGTCATCATTATCACTAGTCATTATCACTGACCATCATTATCACTAGTCAGTATCACTGGTCAATGCTATAACTGGTCATCAATCACGTCATTTTCACTGATCATCACCATCAATCACGTCATTTTCACTTATCATCATCATCACTTACGTCATTTTCACTGATCATCACCATCACTCACGTCATTTTCACTGATCATCACCATCACTGGTCCATATCACAGGTCATTATTATCACTGGTCATTTTCATTGGTACATATTACCATTGGTTATCACTATAACTGGTCATTAGCACAAGTCATCACTCTCACTGGTCACTTTCACTGGTCAACCTTATCACGTCATCATTACCACTGGTCATTTTCATTGGTCATCACTATCAATGGTCCTTATCACTGGTCATCACTATCAATATCATTTTCATTGGTCGTTGCTGTCCTTAGTCACCACTGTAACTGGTTATTATCGCTGGTCATCACTATCACTGGTCATTATCATCACTGTCACTGGTCACCACCATCACCTGACATTGGCTAGCACTATCGCTAGTCACTAGTCATCACTATCACTTGCCACTGGTCATCACTATCGTTAATCACTGGTCATCACTATCAGTGGTCCCTGGTCACCACTATCACTGATCAACTGTCATCACTGGCCATCATTCGGTGCTCATCACCACGAGTGGCCATTATGACTAGACATCACTATCAATGGTCATTTTCACTGGCCATCACTATCAATGGTCATTTTCACTGGCCATCACTCTCACTAGTCATTATCACTAGTCATCTCTGTCAATGGTCATTATAACTAGTCATCTCTATCACTGGCCAGTCGATGTTATCACTAATCACACTCACTGGTCAATGGCTATTTTCAATAATTATCACTGTCACTGGTCAAGGCTTATCACTGTCACTGTACATCACTATCGTCACTGGTCATCAGTATCCCTGGTCACTGGTCATCATTATCAATGATCACTGGTCATCACCTCAATGGTCATCACTGCCACTGGTCATTACTGTCTCACTGGTGATCACCATAACTGGTTATTGCTCACAAGTCACTCGTCATTACCACATCACTGGTAATCATTAAAACTGGTCATCATTCACTGGTTCTTGTCACTAGTCATCACTTATTGGTCACTGGTCATTGCTGTCAATGGTCAATGGCCATCACTACCATGGTCATCACACACATCATCACTGTTACTGGTCATCATCATCACTCGTTATTACCACTGGTCATCACTGTCACTGGTCACCATTATCAGTGGTCGTTACTGTCACCTGTCATCTCATCACTGGTCATCACTATCACTGGCCGTCAATGTTATTGATCAGAATCACTCGTCAACGTCATTGGTCTTTGCCAACGCTGGTCATTTTCAATTACCATGAGTACCACTGGTCGGCGGTCATCATTTTTAATTATCGTCACTTTTACTAGTCACTGAGTTCTTTCACAAGTCCTCATATTAAATGATCATAACTTCCAGTGGTCATGATTTTCAGTGATCAATCATTTTTCTGTTCATGGTTTCCATCAATATTATTTCTGTTCAACGTTTACAATGATCACTTCCACTGCTCATCACTGTCACAAGTCACTCGTCATCACTGGTCATCACTTCTCAGGTTTTTAGTCATCACTTATAAGACACTACTATTGAATCACTCTCCATTACTAACATTGATCATCACTTTCCTGTAATCACCATCATGGGCTATAGTTTTTTCTGTTACTGCCCATATTAACTGTCACATTCTCTTGGTAAAAATTATCACAACTTAAACATTTTCATCAACACTGTAAACAACTGATACCAGTACAATAACACTTAATTAACACATCCACAGCACTATTCTTCTATAATACCACACCACAATACAGTAATACCAAACCACAATACCACACTATACTATCCACGCTACCACAATATCCCGCTGTTAATACCACGATATACCAGCACAATAATACGGCACACCATACGACACTGCAAAACCATAATCTCCCCATCAAGATAACACATACTACCACACCACATCACCGCCACAAGTACACCATAAAAACTCCATACAAAAATACCACTTCATACCAATCACAACCACCCAAGCCACACCATAACACCGCCACACTGACACATTCATTCCACCACACCAATCATACGAGTCATTTTTGTTTTATTCCTGTTACTTTTATACGAATTTTACTCAGCTCAAGAAAATTTTCGAAGGGAGATGGGGTTAAATACAGCTCCATCCACCTGTGCAATACGAATATATGAAGTTTAATAAAAATAGTCTGGACACAACAGGGGTGAACCAAGGCCACAAAATCCCTAATAAAGGTGTTAATAAAACCTGGAGGAACGAAGATAAAACTACTGCCATACCTCACCACCATCATCACACCACAGCAATACCACACCACCACCATCATCACACCACAGCAATAGGATAAAGGTTACGGCATCACAGTTCTTGGAAGGTGACGTCACTAAGGTATGTGGTGTGCTGTGTTGTGGTGCAGAGTGACAGTGTGGTGTGCTGGAGTGTGATGTAGTGCTGCTGTGTAGTGTGGCGCCGTGTAGTCTAATATTGTGTAGTGCATTGCAGTGTAGTGCCACGCAGTGTAGTGTGGTGTTGTGCAGTGTGGTGTGGTTTAGTGTGATGCAGGAGGTCAGGTTCAGAAATCACCCAACTCAAGGAACGCTGACTTCCTATTACCTGGCTATTTATCTAACCTCACCTGAATTCCTACTAGCCGACCTGACGTCATTTCCCTCCACCTGCCTTCATTGTCTGTCACTTGACCAATTGCTTTCACCTGACTTCATTTACTTCCACTTACTATTTCCTTCCACCTGACGTCATGTAACCTGACTCATCCTGCAATAACTTTTTGTAACCAGGATCTCAAGACATCACCTGACTTCACTCAAGCTTCTGACTTCCATCTCTAATACACATGTTATTTTTTCACCTTACTATTACCATACACCCAGTCCACCACAACCACCACACCACACCACCAACGCCACGACCACACCCATACCTACACAGACACACACTGTATACAGTCATACACCAAAACACCACAGTAACATCAGCACCACACTGCACCTCCACCACCACCTCCACCCTACCACATCCATACCACCACACCACTCCTCACACCATCAATACCACAATACCACACCCACACCACCACAATCGAAAAAATCCCTCATTAATACACTACACTACCACACCATTACACCACACCGTCATATTACATCAAGACCACACACACACACACACACACACTTCATCTACCTCTCCAACTCTCTCTCTTTCTCTCTCTCTTTCTCTCTCTCACACACACACACCGCTCGCTGGCGCAGTGGTAGCGTTCTCGCTTGCCATCTGGTAGACGGGAGTTCGCGCCTCGCTCAGGTTGCGAAAAGTTTCACTGACGAAGTGGGTGGTTACTGTCCCCCCTGAGCAAGGGGATGGGTGTGTGCGTGCGTGAAGGTCACAGCCTTGCCCAGAGATCGGACTATATGAGCTCTCAGCTCCCTTCCGGGAGGGTAAAAACTGACGATTACGACCATCAAGTGATCCTGACCGACCCGGTGGTGAGTTACACACACACACACACACACACACACACACACAGAGGAATTCCAGGAAGAGGTGAGGTGCGGACACAGAGCATCCCAGGAAATGATAAAGTAGTGGTCGACTTAGACAAGTCCCTCTGATTTGTGAGAAAGTGAGCAAATTAAAGCCAGTAGTAGAATGAAAGAGTGTAGATTAGAGTCAGTGATAGAATGTAGAGTATATTAAAGTGAGTGAATTAGAGAGTATGTGATAGAGCTAAACCAAATTAAAGTCAGTCAGCGAAATAGAGAAAATGAGAGTTAGAGTAAATTAAAGCCAGTCAGTGAATTAAAAAGACTGAAATAAAGGAAATCAGTGAATGAGAGAGAAGGAGTTAGAGCTAGAGGAGAGAGAGAGGGAGGGAGAGAGAGAGAGAGAGAGAGAGAGAGAGAGAGAGAGAGAGAGAGAGATACAAAGCAAAAGTATTACAGAAAGTGAGTTAAAAGCAAGCAAAAGGAATGGGGTTAGAGAAAGAGTAAGGTAAAATGAAAGTTAGTGCAAATAAGTAGGTTAGAGCGAGCCAAAGCAAGTGAGAGAGCGAGTTAGAGTGAGAGAAGAAAGTATTGACCAGATCTCTAAGCTTCCACGTCACAGGCGAGGAAGAGTGAGTGAGTGAGCGAGCAAGAGTGAGTGAGTGTGAATGATTGAGTGCAAAGGCTAGTGAGTGTGAGTTTTAACTCTGTGTGTGTGTGTGTGTGTGTGTGTGTGTGTGTGTGTGTGTGTGTGTTCAGAACGAGTCAGGAGTCAAGGTAAGAATGAAAAGGTAATCGATGAGTTACCAGTAATATTAGTAACTGAGTAACAAGAAGAGTGAGTCAGGTATATACGATTGAGGCAGTAACAGTAACTCTCTCTCTCTCTCTCTCTCTCTCTCTCACACACACACACACACACACACAAACTAGTCATCTATCAATTTTTCTTTTTCATTTACATCCTTCTTTCCTTCCATTCTACTCTTTCCCCCTTCCCCCTCCCTCCTTCCCCTCTTTTTTTTTTTCCCCTCCACTCTCTTGTCTCTTTCCGTTTCTTATTTTTTTTTTCCTGTGTTTTTTTCCATCCACATTTTTATCCCTTCTCTGTGGTTCTTTGTCATTTTTTACAGAGTTCTCTCCCTCCCCTTCTTGCCCCTTCTACTATTCTCCCTTTCCATTCCTTCCTCTTTTATCTCTATTTCTTTTCCCTTTCTTTATTATTAACTTCCTTTTCCCTTCCCTTCCCTCACTATCTCACTTTCTTTCTCATCCCTGCATTCTCCTTTCCTTCTTATCCATCTCCTACCCTTTCCTTTCTACTTTCTATAGGACCGTTTTCCCTTCCTTTCCTTTCCCTTCTTCATCTCTCCTCTCCCTTCCTTTACCATCCATCCTACTTCCCCCACATCCTTCTCCTTCTCATTCTCTTCCTTTTATTTCCTTCCATTCCATCCCCTCCCCTTCCACCCCTTCAATCATCTTCCCTTCCACTATCTCCCCTTTCCCTTTTTTCTCCCTTCCCTTTCTGTCCTCACTCTTTCATTCCCTTCCCCTCTCTCTCTTTTATCTTATTTATATACTTAATTCCGTTTCTTCCTTGCTTTCATCTACCCTTCCCTTCCTGTGTGTGTGTGTGTGTGTGTGTGTGTGTGTGTGTGTGTGTGTGTGTGTGTGTGTGTTAGAGAGAGAGAGGCGGAACTCAGTATTGATTTCATTTGGCATAGTCGAGTGAGAGTGAGAGTGAGTGAGGATGAGGGTAAGGGTGAGTGAGATTCAGGGTGAGGGTGTGAGTGAGGGTGAGGGTGAGGGCGAGGGTGTGGGTGTGGGTGAGGGTGAGGGTGAGAATGTGGGTGAGGGTGAGTGTGGGTAAGGGTGAGAGTGAGGGATGTGAGGGCGGAGGAAAGGGCGAGTGTAGGTAACAGCGAGGAAGGGTGAAGTTAAGGTGAGAGTGAGACAGAGAAAGCGAAAGGGTGGGAGTTTGGGCAAGTCATTAGAGCGAGTGAATGTGAGTGGGTGAGAGCATTAAAGAGTGTGAGTTTAATGAGCGATTGAAATATAAATGGGGAAGCTCAACTCTCTCTCTCTCTCTCTCTCTCTCTCTAAATCTCTATCTATCTATCTTATTTCCAGTTCTCATCATTTTACATCTTCTTCAGTTCATCATCCTACATTATTTTTCTTTTTTTCTCTTCTTCCTTTTTTCCTTCCGTCATTTTACCTTTCCTCTCCTATTCCTCATATTTTCTTTTTCATCTTTCCTCTTCCTCCCTCCTGAGTACAGCTGGTCTAAAGTAATCAATAGTTGGTAGATGATACACACTAACCCTTCCTTCTCTCTCTCTCTCTCTCTCTCTTCCTTCTCCTTCTTCTCAACTTCTCAAGCTGTTTACCAATTTTCTTCTGCTTCCTCTCCTTCAAGTGTGTCTTTTATTCCTCTTCCTCTTCCTCCTTTTTTTCCCCCTCCATCACCTGAACTTTATCTTCAGTTCTTCTTTCTATCCTTCTCCTTCCTCTTCTTTTTCTTCCTCCTCCTCCTAGGAACCGATATCATTCCTCCCCAAGTACTGTTCACTTACACTCAATTACCTTTTGTATTCCTCTTAGTCCTTCTCTACCATTTCATTTTCCTCCTCTTCCTACTCCTTCTCCACTACCTCCTCTCTTCCTCCTCCTCCCCAAGTACTATTCATCTTACTTTTAATCCCGTACTGTATTTCTCCTCCTCCACTACCACTTCATTTTCCTCCTCCTTCATTCTCTCTATCTATCCCTAACACACACACACACACACACACACACACACACACAATTTTTCTTCGTATCCTCATTCTCTTCCTTTCTCTTCTTCCTATTGATCTTTATGTTCCTATCTTCTCCTCATTTCAGTCAAACTTTCCTTCACATATTTTTTTTTATTTTTTTTCTCCTCCTGCCCCTCCTCCACTTCCTCCTCCTCCTCCTCCCTCTTCTCAATTTCTTCCTCTTCATCCTGTTCTTCCTTCAAGTATGCCTTCCTGCCTCTTCTTCTTGTCCTCCACAAAGAAAATGGAGAATCAGGGTACACGGCATCCTAGACGAATGAAGTCTCTCTCTCTCTCTCTCTCTCTCTCTCTCTCTCTCTCTCTCTCTTCCTTAATTGCATCCAGCCTTCCAACCATTTTTGTTACTTTCTTCCAAATTTTTTCCTCAGTTACTTTCCTCTTTTCAGGGGATGGGGGTGGGGGGTCCGGGATCCTTCCTGCCTTGCTATCCTTGTATTTGACGCTGAGAATAGTTAGGCTAGTCATAACCTAACAGACACAGCGTCAAAAGGACCATTAGACCTGTTGCTGTCTGATTTCCTATGCACCCTATACCTCTCCTCTTCCTTCTCCTATCCGATCGTTTCGTTTCTCTCCTCTCTTATCACGTCTAATAATAATAATAATAATAACAACAACAACTCCAAAACATAATCTTTCTTAGTTATTTTACCTGTGGAAAGGTAAAAACATGCAAAAGTAGATAAATAAACCCAAATGATCACACAGCCACATTCATCCTAATAAATATTTATGAACCATTAACCTGATTATTTACAAGAGTAAAAACAAATGATACTAGAGAGTCCTGGAACCCAAGATTCCGTAGCGCCTCTTCCTAAGCGATTTATTTTATACATTACACCTTGACATTATACTGATGCTGTGATACAAAGTGCGGAATGAATCACTGAGGAAGAAATGCTAATACTTGCAAAACATCCCAGCTTCACACTAGTCAAAAAGAGGATTCAACAATGACACTCTCTCTCTCTCTCTCTCTCTCTCTCTCTCTCTCTCTCTCTCTCTCTCAAATCATTTCCAATTCCCCTCCTCATTATGTTCTGTTTTCCCTCCCTCGCCTTTCTTCTCTCCCTCCTTTCCTAAATCTATTTCCTTCCTCTTCCATTTGACTTCACTTACTATCTTCCCTTCTTCCCATTTCACTATCCCATCCCCTCTTCTTGCCTATCCATTCTCCTCTCCCTTCTTCCTCCTTTTTCCCTTCGTTCCACCCTATTTCTTCCCTCCCTCCCTCCCTTTCTCCGTTCGTTTTTCCACTCCATCTCTTTCTCTCCCCAACTCCCATAAATTTCTTCAGTCACTCCCTCCCCATTTCCCTTTCCTTTCTCCCTCTCTCTCTCTCAGTTTTCCCTTCCCTTTTCTCCTTTCCTCTACCCCCTTTCTTTCTCCCGTTTCTCCCTTTTCACCACCCCATCCCATCTCGTATACCTCCTCTCTCACTTTTTCTTTCTCTTCCCCTTCCTTCCCTACTGTTCACTCCATATCATCCTGTTCATTCTTCCCTCCCTCCCTTTTACATCTCTCTCTCTCTCTCTCTCTCTCTCTCTCTCTCTCTCTCTCTCTCTCTCTCTCTCTCTCTCCCTCCATTTTCCTCTCATTTCTCGCTCACTTTAGTCACCTTGTACAGCCAGCCTCAAAAGTCCTGTCCCCTCTCCAATTCTTTTGGTATATCAAAATTAATGATGCCTACCGTACAGTCAAAGAAATCACTCTCTTCCCAGTTTCGTCCGTAGAAAATTTACACCTGGCGGAATACACTGAAACCCCCATATCTTAACAGGGCGTGTTTCAAATGCTTCGTTTTCTCCGCTATGTATTCGTCAGACTCTATGAAGATATTAGTGTCTCTCGCTCTCTCTCTTAACGTGAATAAAATCGTACCGAGATGGCAATATAAATAAATAATATAAATAATAAAGTGGACGTTAATGCATTTAAGGGCTTAGTTAGCTCATCTTATGCTCCTCCCACTCCTTTCCCCCTCTCCTCTCTTTTCGTATCATCTCTTTCTCTTGCTTCCCATCTCAACCCCAAAACTCTCTCCTTTTCTTCCTTCCCTCTCTCCACCTCTCTCTTCATCCCCCTCCATTTTCTCAATCCCATCCATTCCCTCAAATGCTTCATTCATGTCTTCTATCTCTCCCTTCCTCCATTTCTCTCCCTCCTTCCCTCCCTTCCTATTCCTCTCTTTCCACTTTTTTTCAGTCCTAATTATCGCCCAAGTCCTTCCTTCAACTCTCTCTCTCTCTCTCTCTCTCTCTCTCTCTCTCATTTTCGCTCTAGAAATTACGGAAAACGCAATAATGCCATATGTTTCTGTAGGGTTGCTTCTCCCACCCCATCCCACCCTCCATATTCTACCACCCTTCCCCTTCTCCCTGTTTTATCCCTCCGTATCCTCACCCCATCCTTCCCTCCCTCTCTATTTTCATACATCCCTTTCATCACTCCCACCCTCCCTATTCTTCCAGTCATCCCTTTATCTCCCTATCCCCACCCAATCTTAACCCTCCTTCCCTCTTTTCATTCCTCTAAGTCACCATAATATTCTTCCATAATATCCCTCTCCCTACACCCTCCCTATAATTAATTCCTCCATTTCTTTTTTCATACCCTTCCTTTATCTCCCTATCCTCACCCCACCCCGTCCCTCTTTCCCTATTTTCATACTTCCCTGTCATCTTCATGCTCTTCTTATTTTTCCAACCATCCCTCTCCCTTCTCCCTCCCTAATTTCTATTCCTTTCTCCCTACTTTATCCCTTCCCTTTCTCCTTTTTTCATTCCCTCACTTTCTCTCCCCACCCTTCCCATCCCCAGAGAAAGACAAACGCAATAATACTCACTGTATATTCCTGTAGGGTTCATAGGGACCGAAATAGAGAGAAATCTTGAAAGCTGTTTAAGAACCAACTCGGAGGACAGAGACGGTGATATCCAGCTTGAATGTGTGTGTGAGTGAGAGTGTGAGAGAGTGAGAGAGGGAGTGAGAGAGTGAGGAGAGAGGGAGACGCAAATATCACAAGTGAGTGGGGTGGTTGACGGCGATTTTTTTATTTTTTTATTAAGGACTTTTCTTCTTTAATATTTTTCCTTCTTCGTCTCCACTCCTTTCTTTCTTTCTTTTTCCTTCACTCTACCACCAACCAACACGTCGTCTCCTCCTCCTTCTCCTCCTCCTGTCTCCTCTCCTCTCTCTCCTCCTCCTCCTCCTCTCCTCACTCAGCGGGCTTTTGCACTTTTTTCCTGAAGGACATAGGGACTGCTCATATAAGCCTCCCTTTAGCAAACACTTCAATATTTTCCTATATTTACAAATTTATCTTTCTTTTTTCCAAGCCAATATGGCGGTGTGTGGGGTACTTTCAAGAGGCTTAATAAATACTTTTCTGATGTTTATTACTGATACTTTTTCTAGAATTACTTTTTCATATGATTTTTCAGATATATTTTTTCAAGAGCACTGTAAACGGGATGGCAGGGGGACTTGGGTTTGGCTGGTTTGCCTTTCAGAGAGAGAGGGGGGGCGGACTGGCTTAGCTCCTTTCCTATTTTTCTTTTTTTTTCGCCTCTCGGTTAGACCCCCTCTAGAACCCAGCCTTCCTTCAAGCTATCAAAATATAAACAGCCTTCGGTGGGTCTGCTTTGGGCCGAGTAGTACCCCCCACCCCCTCTTTTTTCCAAACCTTTAGCTTACTAGAACAGCGGGTTTAGTATTTTCCTCCCCCCCTTCGTTTTTTCCCGCTCCACAGCCGCTTCCACTTCAGGTTCGGGTCTCCAAGAGGTCGGCTACGAAAAAAACAAAAAACAGTAGGCTGGCTTGGTCAAAATTTTCCAAAACCGACCCCGCTGCGCCCACTGTCTCACCAATCGCAAACAGTTATGGCTGCCGCTGCCTCCAGCCCTTCTCCTTCCTGCTAGGTGGCTCTGCTGTCGCTCTCTCTCTATCTCTCGCTCTCTCTCTCTCTCTCTCTCTCTCTCTCTCTCTCTCTCTCTCTCTCTCTCTCTCTCTCTCTCTCTCTCTCTCTCTCTCTCTCTCTCTCTCTCTCTCTTCATCAGTCCCTCCCCTTCCCTTGACCCCCTCCCTTCTTCCCTCCCTCCCCTCCCCTCCGCCCTAACCCTGTCCCCGACCTACCCTTCTTCCCACCCTCTGCTGTCTCTCCCTCCCTGCCTTCCCTTTCCCCTGCCTCACCTTCTCCCCTCACTGCCTCCCTCCCCAGCGGCGGCCATCTTGGTACCGAGGGGATCGATAGTGCGCGATGCTCGGGGCTGCGCCTGACGTCATACCGCGGGTCATTGGAATGTTAAAAGTTCAGATGAAAACGAAGGACGAGAACTTTTTTTTTCTATCGGTTCAGGACCAAGAACTCTACAAATTATGGCGATTTACCTCATCATCATCATC
>JAGKTI010022939.1:0-15027 GCA_018397915.1 Birgus latro
CAAAAATGGTGATTAACCTTGGAACTGACCAGGTCAAAATTTGTGGATTTATCATTGATTTAAAGTCCTCATCTTCAGGCCATTACTTACTTCCAATTTCCTTATGACTAGATCGTAAATTTTGTGAAACAATCATGTTGGCAACTCGTGGGGGTGACGTAGAAAAAACCGCTTTGAAGCTTCACAGGCAATTTGGACACCCTACATCGGCAAAACTAATTAAACTGATCACAGATGCGGGAATTAAAAGTTCAAAACTGGAACAGGCTGTCAAGGCTGTATCTGATGCTTGTACAGTCTGTTTCAGATTTAAGAAAGCCAAGCCCCGACCTGTAGTCAGTTTGCCCATGGCGTCTAAGTTTAATGAAGCCATAGCAATGGATTTAAAAGCTTGGGGAAAGCATTATTTCTTAATCCTTGTTGATTTGGCGACCAGGTATTGTAATGCGATAGTAATCGCAGATAAGTGTGCGCCCACCATTATCAAAGGAATATTTCGGAGTTGGATTGTTGTGTTTGGCACACCTAGAAAAATTCTTACAGACAATGGCTGTGAATTCAATAATGCGGAAATGCGAGCATTGGGAGAGGCCTTCAATATCAAGATCATGACAACGTCTGCAGAGAGTCCTTGGAGCAACGGAGTCTGTGAGCGTCAAAATGCAGTCATTGGTGACATTGTTAGGAAGGTAATGGCTGATAGCCAGTGTGAATTGGATGTGGCCTTGGCATGGGCAGTAATGGCAAGAAATGCTCTTACCAACTACTCAGGCTTTTCTCCTAACCAACTTGTTTTTGGTCAAAACCCTAGTCTGCCTAATGTGTACGCAAATGATCCTCCAGCCTTGGAACCTTCATCACCATCGAAAATTGTGAGAGACAACTTGAACGCTCTTCATTTAGCTAGACAAGAGTTTATGAAGACCGAATCAGATGAACGCTTGGCTAGTGCTCTGCGGCACAACGTACGTTCGAGTGACCTAAACGACATCCAGAATGGAGATGAAGTCTTCTACAAAAGAAATGACAGTCATGAGTGGCACGGTCCTGGAATTGTAATAGGCAGAGATGGGAAACAAATTCTGGTGAGACACGGCGGTGTATACGTGCGAGTGCACATATGTCGTCTAGCGCGAGCGCCAGAGCAAGATACTGCAGTCGAAAGTGATGTCAGCAGTGATGAGAAGAAAAATGTTGTCCAGGAGAAGCCTAATGACGATCCTACGCAAGTGTTGAATGACTATCCACCAGACGACGAGTCGGATGATGGTGTGGTCCCAGTCGATGAGCCTCCCACAGTTTCTGTTCCGATTAATCAGCTTCCCAAAGTTTCTGTTGGTCAACGTATAAAGGGAATACATTCAGAAAGTGGAGAGTTGGTGTCTGGAAGGATTATAAGTCGGGCAGGTAAAGCCACTGGAAAGTACAAACACTGCTATAATTTGAAGAGGGACTCTGATGGCAGCGTTGATTGGACAGATTTGGAGAATGATCTTAGCGAATGGGAAGTGGTTGATGATGACACAGAATTGCTTGTTCTTTTCACCTCTGAAGCCGTATTATGTGCTAAGGAAAATGAAATTACAAATTGGCAGAATAATGATGTGTATGAGGAAGTAGATGATGTTGGGCAAGGTGCCATAACGGTTCGATGGGTTGTGACAGAAAAACTGAAAAATGGAAAGCCTATTGTTAAGGCCCGCTTAGTCGCCAGAGGATTTGAGGAAGACACAGTGGATCTCCGAAAAGACTCGCCTACTTGTTCAAAGGAAGCAGTGCGTTTGGCACTTTCTTTGGCCTCCACCAACCAGTGGGAGTGCCACACTATGGACGTGAAAGCTGCCTACTTGCAAGGTAACGACATTGAGAGAGTTGTTCATTTACGTCCTCCGCCTGAATATGCAAATGGTAAGTTATGGAGACTAAAGAAAACTGTTTACGGCCTTTGTGATGCTGCTAGGCATTGGTATCTGCGCGTAAAAGATCAGTTGTTAAGTCTCGGAGCTAAAGTATCATCACTGGATTCAGCGCTGTTCTCTTGGAGCAATGGTGGCAAAGTCGAAGGCATTGTATGCATCTACGTCGACGACTTCCTTTGGGCTGGTACACATGAGTTTGAACAGCAAGTGATAAACCGTTTGAGTCAAATATTCCTCATCGGCAGTTCAGAATCAAAAGCCTTCAAATACGTTGGTCTCAATGTCATCTCCAACATCGATGGCAGCATAACGCTCGATCAATTCCAGTATGCTTCATCCTTGAAACCAGTCACGCTGAGTAAACATCGTGCAGCAGTAAAATCAGGGGAGCTGTCCGAGTCTGAGAAAAAGGAGTACCGAGCATTAATTGGGCAACTCAGTTGGATTGCCACCTACACTCGGCCAGATATTGCCTTTGATGTGTGTGAGTTGAGCGTGAATAGCAACCGAGCTACTGTAGCGGATTTGCTTAGACTCAATAAGGTGATCTCAAGGGTAAAGACTGACAACATGAAGCTATACATTCCAAGAATGGGGCCGATCGAGGACTGTCATATAGAGTGCTTTTCGGATGCCTCATTTGCCAACCTTGTAGGCAATGGATCTCAGGGAAGTTTTGTGATCTTCCTACGAGATGCTAGTGAGGCAAGATGTCCTATATTTTGGCAGACAAGGAAGATCAGGAGGGTCGTCAAGTCTACCTTATCTGCTGAGGCGTTGGCGCTGCTTGAATGTGCTGAAACTGCTGTATATCTCTCCAACATATTGCTTGAGGTTTCTGGATGTGGAAAGATCAAAATAAAGTGTTTCGTCGACAACAAGAGTCTGGTGGACGCCCTTTACTCCTGTAAGAGCGTAGAAGACAGGAGATTGCGCATTGATATTGCTGTGTTGCGGGACATGTTGGAGCGGGGGGAGATTGATGAGGTATCCTGGGTGGATACATCACAACAACTGGCTGATTGTCTCACCAAGAAAGGTGCTTCGACCGAGCGACTGCGTGCAGCAGTCAGCCGAGACTAGAAAGTTTAGAATACTTTAAGAGACATCACATATCTGTTTGTGGTCATAGACTGGGTCTTGATAGTAATTAAACAAAATTCTATGTATTGGATACATAGTGTGCATCAGACGCAAATAGACCATCCAGCTTCGTCCTTGGAATCTTCTGTCAAATTTAGAAGAGAGGACGAGAGTGTTAGTGTGTGTGCGCACGCACACATCTAAGTCACGAGTGATGACGTCATCGGAGGGTTCCTGTGGTTTGCTACTGGGAGCCTAGGGAGTTCACGTCGTGAAGCCGGTGAGCGTGGTTGTCTAGTTCCAACAGAACAATTATTTGGAGCTCTTATGTGATGTTTTAAGTGACTCTCTTTTGATCAAACCAAGGCAAGAGTATTTATGCAAGATTCTGCCCCTCCACATGTTGCAAAGTCAGTGAAACAGTGGCTAACAGACTGTGAGGCTCCCTTTATTCGAGATTGGCCCGGAAACAGCCCAGATATCAATCTCATTGAGAATTTATGGGCGCACATGAAACATGCACATCATCTTTGCCTAAACTTGAGGCTGCAGTCAAGCAGCTGTGGAGCAGTTTTAGTCCGTCTGTTCTGCAAAACTACGCCATCAGTCTCCCCAGACGCCTTAAGAAGATAATAAAGGTGAAGGGGAATGCCAGTAAATACTAAATTCAATGGTGAGTGTTAATTTATTTGTTTCTCCTTGCTAACCACAAGAATGTTTTCTTTTTTTAAGATGGCGTCAACACTTTCCGTGCCTTCTGTATATATGTATGTATGTATGTATATATATATATATATTGGTTGATGTAAGATGTAAAAACATATGTAATGGAGAGGGGGATGGCATTGGTAATGAATGGTCATGGATGGAATATCTCAGATTTGTTGTATGCTGATGCAATACTACTTGCAAATACCAGAGAAGAACTTGGTAGACTAGTGTAGAGTTTTTTTGATGTCTGTGAGTGTTGTACCTTGAGAGTAAATTTAGAAAAGAGTAAAGTGATGGTTATTGAGAGAGAAGGTGACTCCCAGTGTGATGTTACAGTGAATGGAGAGATATTGGAATTGATGAGAAAGTTCCAATCCCTGGGTACAGTGATAGAAAAGAGATGAAAATGTGCAAAGGAAGTGGAAAGCAGAGTGACACAAGGAAGGAAAATAGCTTATGCAGTGAAGACCTTGATAAGAAACTGAGGTTTGAGTGTTGCAGCGCATGAGGCTTACAGGAAGGAGTGTTAGTGTCAACTTTAACATATGGATGTGAGATTATGGTGTGGCTTGAAAATGAAAAGTCATGTGTGAAAGCAGTGGAGATGGGACTGCTGAGGAATGTATGTGGAGTACAAGGAATGGATAGGATCCAGAATAATGTGCTTCGTGAAAGACGTGGTGGGAGGACGTCTGTGGACACCAGAATCGAAGAGAGTGTACTGAGATGGTATGGTCATGTGGAGAGAATGGATAACAAAAGAGTGGTGAAAAAGGTATATCTGGGCTAATTTGAAAGAGGGAGGAGGCGAGGTAGACCAAGGAGAAGGTGGAGGGATATGGTGGATGAATGTGTCGAGGAAGAGAGGTTTGGAAGTTGGTGAGGCTAGGGGACTGACAAGAGATCGAGCTGACGATGAGTGTTGTGAGGAGAAGTGCATGATGAGGGATTTGGCACCCCTTTTTTGTGTGACAGTGTCCGGATTGATTCTGTCGGACATGTTTATGTGAAGCTACAGTAGGTGGTGAATGTTTTTGGCATATCAGATAGAGCCTGGATTCCTGGGGCTTGAATGGTGAGTGAATGGAATTGAGGCCCATTGGATTGGGCAAATTTAGGCTGTCTGGACATTGCTACTCCTCACCCTGCCCTAAGGTGGGAGAGGAGGTCTGGATGATGATGATTATGATGATGACATCCCTTGTGAGTGTTTCTGAAGTGTAAGACATCAGAAAGACAGTGTGTGTTCTTCATCTGATGTTGTGTGTTTACATGTTGTAAACTATAGGTTAGTACATTTGCCCCCCAAGAAGTGATGGCAGAGTTTCAGATTGCTTCAGACACTCTGCACTGTCATGCTTTTTTTGAAAACATATTGAGTTCAAGGTAAAAAATTCTGTAGTTCATCACATCATTTTGAAAAAAAAAAAGAAATAAAATACATAGTATATCATGCTAAGAATTATGAGAAATGAATAACATGGTAGTGATATATTAGAAGCAAACCTGTAACGTATAATTTCTCTTATTTGAATGTGTAATATACAGTATTACTCCATGTATGGTGCACAGTATATCCCCATGCTCATGTTTACGTCCCAGGATTTCACAAACTGATTATCTAGTTTCGAAGGACAACGTAGGAAAATTCTAGCGAATGCAATACACTACTTGCTTTTCAGATGCTGTTGTGATGATATAGGAACACTAAGGATGCTGCAAAAATTAACCCTTCTCATCCGGGTGACATGTTTACATGTCTTCCCAGGGCTGTCTGGGGTGCACGTATACATGATGTTGTGTTTTGCAGCATTATTTGAATTTTCTGTGGGTTATTTCCACCACACGCAGCCACTTTCAACCCCCCTGCACGCATGTGAGTCATGCTTCAGTCACCTGCGTACCTCCGTAATGGATAGACCTGTGCAAAAAGATTTCCCTGTTTTCGGATCCTTGGCTGAGTGCCTGCATCCACCGACTTGAACACCAGTGTAGTCCACAGACCAGAAAAGAAAAGGCCTTAGTGATAGTGTGATAGGGAGAGAACTCAAGGTGACATTATCACCAATTGTGAGTGGAGGAAGTGACTTCTTTTTGGGAAAGCGACCGCCATAATGAATGTCGATAATTATGTGTCGTATGAGGAGGGTGGAGGACGTGACTCCTCCACTGTGCGCCCATCATTTCCCCCTGTACGTTCATCTGCTGTTTCCAGTGATGGGAATGATTCAGCGGGTATTGACAAACCTGGAGAGGGAGATATTGCCAAGGTTAAGGAGATGGAAGAGGAGGTAGGAAGTGGAGAAAGGGAGGAGGTGGAGGAGGGAGGGAGAAGGGAGGAGGAAAGTTGCGTCGATCCTTGCACGACCTCTCGCTGTTTATGTGAGTAATGGAAGCAGAAAGTGTTTCATGATGAAATCAGTTCTTTATTTTGTATTGAAAGTTTCTGTGTGTGTTTGTTTATGATGAAATAGTACAAATCACAGGAAAAAAATTTTTTATAGTGGAAAATGTAGTGGAGAAAGGGAGGAGGGAGGAGGAAGCGTGGTGCCTCATGCCACTGCTCTGTATATTTCCGTGAATAATGGAAGCAGAAAGTTTTTCTCGATGAAATCAGTGCCTTATTTTGTATTGACAGTTTTCACATGTGTATATTTACTATGATGTCTAAATCACAGGAAAACAAAATCTGTTATAGTGGAAAATACAGTATTTTCGATTATGGACTATGTGTATAACTATTTTATTCACAATTTCTTTTTTAGTTTTTTTTTGTAGTAGTACTTGTAGTGGAAGTAGTAGTGGTAGTACATGTAATAGGTGTGGTAGTAATAGTAGTAGTTGTAGTTGTAGTAATAGTAGTAGTCGTAGTAGTGGTATTTGTATAAGTAGTACAGTAAAACCTCAATATAATGGACTTCAGTAGACCGGAATTCGCTTTTATTGGACTTGAGGAGCTACTTGACTAAATTCTTATACTGTACATCGGAAAAAGTCTGATAAAGCCAGAAGCACTCTGGACTGCATGACACTTCAGCTGTGTTCACCACAACAAGGTAAATAAAAGACATGTTTATCAGTGTACAGTATAGTATTATTATATATATTATACCACTTGATTAATGCATGTGGAGTCACATGGAGAGACAGACTAACAAATGAGGAAGTGAAGGAGCATTGTGGTGTGGTTGTGGACGTGATAGGAAGCGTTAGGAGAAACTCGTTAAGGTGGTTTGGGCATGTGGAGAGTGAAAGACTGACGAGGAGAGTGTATGTGAGTGAGGTGGAGGGGGGAAGAGGAAGGGGGAGGCCGAGGATGAGATGGAGTGGAGAGGTATATGAGAGAGGGGGGTGTGAGTTGGGAGCGGGGTAGTGAAATGGCGGGGGACAGAGCGACATGGAGGCGATTTGTTTGTGGTCACCCCGTGCGGGATTGAGGCGTCTGGCAATAGATAGATAGATTAATGTAGTGAAGTTATAACACAGTACAGTACCACAATGGTAGTTAAAGCAGTTTAAAAACCATTCATGCGATCCGGACTAATGTCTGATATATTGGAAAAAGTCCAGATTAGCAGGGGGAAGTCCGGATGTCACTTTTATCGGAATTTCGCATTTTTCGGAATGGTTTGGGCCCCAATTAGTCCGTTATAGTGAGGTCTTACTGTATTGTAGTAGTTGTAATACCCAGACTTCTGCTTGCACACCGGTGCCAGAATTGAGCGAGAAGGCAAGCCAAACAAACATTTTTGTGTATGTGTGTGCGTGTGTGTGTGTGTGTGTGTGTTAGAAAGAGAGAGAGAGAGAGCAATAGTGTCTGTCTGTCTTTCTGTCTGTCTGTAAGGCGGTGGTGGAAGCGAGCCGGCAGCCTGAGTTCAAGGTTTTTGCTATGGTGACCGGCTTACCAGCACCAAGTATGACCAGTTATGGAAAAATATTCACGTAAACAGTGTTTGTAGTGGATTATGGCCTTCTGGAAGTGTTATCGAAGTGTTATTATTGTGGAGGACTAGTGTAAGCCTTAGTTGTGTCACCAAACCTCTGCCACGCATACGGACACCAGCCAAAAAACGACAAACCTTGCCCTCATTCCTCACTCACTCTCCCAACATGCACGTCACGGGCCATCTAATGCAATCAGCTTGAAGTCAAAGGATTGGTGAGTAATATGAGACCTTGTTTATTATATTTGGTTAAAATTAACTGAGATATGAAGGTTTAAAAATAGACGATTTTGCTTATTTTTCTCAGGAACGCCCGGCTTGGGGGGAGCGCTCGTGACAACATCTGCCGGATGTGAAGGGTTAAATTACAGTATTCTTAGTAAGGATACCCATCCCGAAGCTGCAGCAGGACCTTTTCTACCTCTTTTTCCTTGCCTCCCCTTAGCATACTGTATATAATAAATGTAATTATCTGCTTTATTCCTTGTTGATGCAAAATGACTACGTAAGACAGAAAATACCTTTTTCTCTTGCACTAGGCAGTAAAGAGGACTAAAACTTTTTTTTTTTTTTTTTTTATGTGTCCGACTCTGGGCATAGGCTTCACAGCCTGCTATCAAGGCCCAGTCGTCCTCCTACAATCAACATGTCACCACTTCGGCGCTTAACACCCACCGTCCATATTGAATACATGCTAAGGCTGTCTCATACAGGACTGGTGTATTGGTATTAGCGGGGTCATTTTTACGACATGTCGGCGGGTCTTCTGGTAGATCAGTAAAGCGTGATTTAATGAAATTCAAATCCTTAAACTGTTCCCTGCACCAGCGAGGATTTGAACCTGGGTCCCACGGGACCGCAAGCCAACTCTCTACCGATCGAGCTACCGCCTCCCTGCACTAGGCAGTAAAGAGGACTAAAACATGTGCCTCCAAACTCATGTAGTGCAAAAGCACATGCTTATTCGATGTTTTAAATCTGGAATATCTTTATTTTTGAATAAACTGCTATATCCTGTCTAACTGAAAATGCTGACGTGGAAGCTTTGAACTTTTTGATATGTTTATTGCGTTTTATTTCTCTTGCCAGTCATTCAGGCACCGAGGATACTATAGACTGTGCCACAAGTTTGCATTCTCCATGGAGCTCAGACTTTCGGCAAATTTGCGAGGCTCGTTTATATTTCATTCACTGATAGTTCTCAGACTTAGTACAAAATTCATACACAATTCGTTCCTGGAGGCTGTACGAGTTGTGAACTGTTCGAAAACCGTATCATTTTTTTCCATAAGAAACAATGTACAGTAAGTCCTCGTATTTCGACGAATTTTACTTCGATGCATCATTTTCCACGAAAGAAAAAAGTTTCCAACATGTCGCAAACTTCGTCATTTTCTCCCAGTCTTCGTCACCGCTTCCAGCTGGCAGCCGACACTCGACAGACGACGCATACCAATGTTCATTTGTTGGCAGCCATCTTGCGACCACCCTGCCCTCTATCGATACAGCGGCGGTACTACAGATCCCTTCACCATTGTGTTTTTTGTGTGGCCGAGAAGCTGAGGATTTTGCAGCTCATTGAGGAGGGATTGACAGCCCCTGAGATACGTTGCCTGACTGGGGCTTCTGGCAGCACCATAAGGACACTCAGAAAAAACAAAGCAACTCTCAAAAAGCAGGCGAGTGCACGTAAAATAACAGTAAAGTAAATGTGTCTGTGTTTTTTTTCCTGTAATCTTTATTTGTGCCACGTTTTTTTACTGTATCAATATCCACTTAATGGAGTTAGTTTTTAGAGTTAACCAACCAAGTGTTAGTTAGAAAAATTCAGGGGAAGAATATACAGTACTGTATTGTGATGAAAATTGGTAACTTTGGTTACTGTCATGTTGCATCATACCCCTAAGGAAGAACAAGGAACCTCTCAACAGGCAGGGGAGTGCATGCAAAATAACAATAAAGTAAATGTGTGTGTTCTTTTTGCCTCAACCTTCATTTGTGCCACTGTTTTTTATTATATCAATATTCATCTAATGGAGTTGGAGTTACTTTTTCGAGTGCGATCAGACACACAAGCCTAGACACAGCAGAGGTGGACGAAACGGTTGTAAGACACCACTTGACACACTACGACTTAGACTCAGGTGTGGTTGACATAACAAGAAGAGATGAACTATAGTGAAGAGAATGAAAGGCCAGATCACACTGCACAGGAGAAGATGACCACCCAGAAATTGTCCCACAGCCTGTCCATCATAACTGACATGGCAACAACCTTCGAGACATACACCGGGACTATGCCTGAGGCTACCCAGATCCTATCCACCTTGAATGATTTGAAGTCTCAAGTGATGGGAGTCTGCAGCAGAAACCTACTGGAGCAGAGACAAGCCAGGATCACACGATTTTTTAATGTGACACAGAATGTGGCTGCTATTATGCAAGACTTAGATGTGGCAGGAGAGGAGGATGAAGGAGAAGAAGTGGACAGAGAGGAAGTGGAGTTGCTGGAGCCAGAATTCGACTTGAGGGCTTCGGCTTAGGTGATATGGTTTCCCCAGAGAGGCCCATGCCACCTAGTAACTAGCCCATCCACCCTCAACACACCTTCACCTGCCACTCATGCCAATGTTCACTTTACTTCCGGTAAGGATTTTTGGTATTGCAGCTCTTTATAACAGTTCTAATGTCATTTCAGGTACATGTTTATTGTGTTATGCTGTATAAGCAACTGGTAAACTATCTGTCTATCTGTCTATTGCCAGACGCCTCAATCCCACACGGGGTGGCCACAAACAAATCGCCTCCATGTCACTCTGTCCCCTGCCATTTCACTACCACGCTCCCAACTCACACTCCCCTCTCTCATATACCTCTCCACTCCATCCCTCCATCTCATCCTCGGCCTCCCCCTCCCTCTCGCCCCCTCCACCTCACTCACATACACTCTCCTCATCAGTCTTTCACTCTCCATCCTCTCCACATGCCCAAACCACCTTAATGTGTTTCTCCTAACGCTTTCTATCACGTCCTCAACCACACCACAACGCTCCTTCACTTCCTCATTTGTTAGTCTGTCTCTCCATGTGAGTCCGCATGCTCCTCTCAAATAACTCATTTCCACTGCTCTCACTCTTGACTTCTGTCCTTCCAACAGGGTCCAAGCTTCACTTCCATATGTCAGAGTTGGTATCACAATACTGTCATGTAACAACTTTTTCACTTCCATGCTCACCTCCCTGTTTCTTATCACTGCTTTCAACGAACCAGCAACCTTCCTTCCCTGCTGCACCCTTTTGAGCACTTCACCCTCCAGACTTCCATCCTTACTCAACACACTGCCCAAGTACTTAAATTCACTCACATTCTCCATATCCTTCCCATCCAATCTCACTGTACACTCACTGGCTTCACTTCTCTCGAAGACCATCACTTTACTCTTCCCTACATTCACCTTTAGATTCCATTTCTTACACACTCTCCCAAACTCATCTACCAAGCCTTGCAGCTCCCGTTCGTCTTTGCTCAACAATACAGTATCATCTGCAAACAACAGTACAGGGAGTTTCCACACACTGCCCTCTCTCACTAGGGCCGCTCCAACATCCACTGCCCGACCTTGTATCTCTTTTATAACCCCATCCATGTACAGATTGAACAACCATGGAGAGACATGACACATCCTTGTTTCAATCCAACCTTCAAATGGAAAGATTCACTCAGTTTGCCATCCACACGCACTGCAGCCTTAGCACCCTCATACATAGTCTTCACTGCCTTCAACAACTTCCCATCCACTCCATATATTCTTAATACCTTCCACAAACCTTGTCTATCCACCCTGTCATATGCTTTCTCCAGATCCATGAAGGCCGCATACAACTTCTTGCCCTTCTCTAGAAACTTTTCCACTAAGGATCTAAGAATGAATATCTGGTCTACACAACCTCTTCCCTTCCTAAAACCTCCTTGTTCTTCTCCAACTAATTCCTCTGTAATTTCCCTAACTCTGTCAATAAGTATCCTACCATATACTTTTCCTATTATACTGAGAAGGCAAATTCTCCTATGATTACCACACACTGCTTTTTCCCCTTTTCCTTTGTACAGAGGAATAATTATACCTAACTTCCAATCCTCCGGGACTCTACCCTCCTCCCAAGCCAATCTGCACACCTTCCACATCCATTCTATTACTATCTCTCCTCCATGCTTCAGCATATCACCACACACTCCATCAATAACTGGGGCTTTCCCCATTTTAACTTTCTTCATTGCTTCCACCACTTCCATCCTGGTGATTTCTTCCTCTCTTCTCACAACCCTCCTTCTCCCTGCCATTCCCCAGCCACTTGTACTTGCATTACTTTCATTCTCTATGTTCAACTGTTCATTAAAGTGTTCTCTTCATCTGTTTACTTTTTCTCCCTTCTCCACTAGTAATCTACCATTTTTTATCTTTCACAACCCCACTGACTTCGTTGGCACCCTGTCTAGCTCTCTTTACCTCCTTCCAGAACATTTTCTTACATTCCCTCCACTTTGCACTCAAATTCCTTCCAAATTCCTCATCCACTCTCTTCTTACTCTCTCTTACTAATCTTTTCGCCTCTCTCCTCCTCACTACATATAACTCTCTCGTCTTTCTCTCAGCTTCTTCGACACCCCTGTTCCTCATCCACTCATTATATGCTTTCTTCTTTTGTGCCACAGTCTCTCTCACCTCTTCAGTCCACCATGTTGTTCCCTGAACCCCCTTTCGTCTTCTCTTCACCCCACACACCACCTCACATGCTGCACAGATTTCTTCTGTGAATACCTTGCACACACCTTCCACGTCCCCCATCTGCTCCAATCTATATTTACCCAGTCGCTCCTCCACTTCCCTTTTATATTCAGCCTTTATTCCATCCTCTTGTAAGTTTTCTACCCTCCTTGTAGCTGATACTTCCTCCTGTCCTTCCCTTCTTCTCTTCCTCCATCTTGTCTGGATTCTGATTCTGGCCACCACCAAGTGGTGGTCAGAAGGTCCACTCCCGCAACCTCTATATACTCTTGCATCCATTACACATCTTCTCATCCTTTCATCCACACACACATAGTCAATCATTGCCTTCTGTTCATTCATTCCACCGTCCTCTCTTCTCACCACTCGCCATGTATACCTATGGATCATTTTGTGCCTGAAGAGAGTATTATAGTACTTTGATAGGGTAGGTAGCTGTCCCACTTGAACGCCCATCTATTTTTCCCATTGATTCTTAACTTCACACTTCGACGTTTCACATTTCGTGACTTTTTTTGGCGGAACATCAAAACAGCAAAAAATGAGGACTTACTGTATTTTGCATTAATCCATTCTTTAGTATGGATGAAACGGTAGATTTCGCCATACCTTAATGAATGGCAAGATCGGAGACACGGATTCCACTTTCAAACTTTGCAATGAGTTCTTTTTTCCACTCAATTGTTGTTCTCATTGCTCTTCTTTTAGCTCCAGCGGACTCACTAATCTTTTTAGGGCCCATGATTATGTACAATTTTCTAACGAAAATACGTAATTTATCGCAAAGTTTAATCGAGACTGATGAGTAGCTGGTGGAAGACAAAGCGGGACTGGCGACCACGTAGCACCTACGATGCCGTATCTTTTAGTGCGAATAGTGGGTCGCCGTACAAAAACTGGAGTGATTTTTGGACAAAAAAAGTTGTACGAAAACCGAGTTGTATGAGTAGAGAGATGTACGAATTCCGGGGTTCCACTGTATTAAGTCTTCCACAGATTTTTCTTAGTGGAAAAATGGCCCCTTTTTTTTTTTTTCTACTCTGGTCATAGGCTTCACAGCCTGCTATCAAGGCCCAGCAGTCCTACATACCACACACCTCTACATAAATGCAGTGTTAATGGCTGCATGTCCGTGAGTAACACGTTGTCTTCATTTGTGCTTGTTGATCGAGTCACTTAAAATAGCCTAGCAACTTACGCCGCATTCCTGCTTTCTGTTGTTGTCCATGGAGACAACAAAAACGGAAATACAGTAATTTCTCTACTATCCAGACGACCACTATCTGGTAACCTCACTGTTCGGACATCGTAGGCTTATGGCCGAAACCCCAAAATGCCAAAAAATTGGGGAAAAAATGAAAAAAATCCGATTTTTTTTTCTACCGCATCAGTTTGAATTTCCCACGTGCGCTGACCAGCTCCCTTCCCGCGCTACCCCCCTCCTCCTAGTTCTGTCTCAACTCCCGCAAACAGTGGACAGCTGTCCGATCGTTTGCGGTATCTTTTCGTTCTTGTTTAAATAATCTTAAGTCACAGTGCTAAGAATTAAGTTTAGTTAAACACTGGATTACTGGATAAGTGCAATTAAGACCACTGTAAAAACCTTAGAGGTGGGGGTAAACAACAATCATGGACATGTAAGTAAACATTGTCAGCTGCTAAATATTTTCCATAATCACTTCTAAATCCTCATTCTCTAGTTACATTTTATTTACTCCATGCTTTGTGTCCCATATTTGAGTGCACAGGCTGTGAAAGACGTGATTTTCTCAGTGATTACCATGTCTCTTACATACATTCACTATCTAGTTAACTGGTGAACATTTTTACCCTACACACCTGTAAATCATAATTTTTCTGGTAACATTTTGTTTACTTCTTGCATTGTGCCTTATATTTGAGTGCACAGGCTGTGAAAGAGGTGATTTTCTCAGTGATTACCATGTCTCTTACATACTTTCACTAGTCAACTGGTGAACATTTTTGCCCTACACACCTCTAAACCATTATTTTTCTGGTTACATTTTATTTACTTCATGCTTTGTGTCTCATGTTTGAGTGCATAGGCTGTGAAAAGATGATTTTCTCCGCAATAATCATGTCTCTTCCTTACGTTCATTATGTAGTCAGCTGGTGAACACCCCTGCCTTACTCACCTCAAAATCATCATTTTTTGGTTAAAATTCGATTAATTCATGCTTTGTGCCCATTGTTTATGTGAAAGGGGTCTTGAATAAGTGCTATGCATGTCCAGTAGGGAGGTATTGAGGTGATTTTCTGATTTAGGTTAGGTTAGGTTAGGGTCAAGAATGACCTGTGCTGTCGGTGAACAGTGAACACCTTTGCCATGCCTAACTCTTTTTCTGGTAACAATTTATTTATTTGATGCTTTGTATCCTATATTTTAGTGCATAAGATGTGAGAAATGATGATTTTCATAGTGATTGCCGCGTCCAATACTTACTTACACTAACCTGCCAACTTGTGAACAACCCTGCCTTACTCTCCTCAAATTCATCATTTTTGCATTAAAATTCGATTAATTCATGCTTTGTGCCAATTATTTATGTGAATGGGGTCTTAA
>JAGKTI010022940.1:0-15026 GCA_018397915.1 Birgus latro
GCAAAGATTATTTAAAAAGCTAAGCACATCGAAATTCTCTGCTCGACTAATGAATGTTTCGTATGGGTCGACTTTTCCGCGAAATGTTTAGCATTTTATAATGTGTACCAATATTAGATATCTCCTACTATGTATTTTGACGCTTCAATGAGTGGCAGTTAATTGGATTAAGTAATGTTCTGATGTTCTGCACTGCTGAGAAAATACATTATTATAGTCTAAGCATTGGCAGAAAACCCTGACCCAGAGCAATGTAAGTTCAGGAGTGGAAGGGGAAAAACAAAATAGCCTTAGGTTTGTAAACGATATAGGTGGTCCGCAAGAGGACGACTCTTATTTTCTCCATACTAATTTTTCTCATACTATTTGTTTACATATGGTATTCGGACTGTCCCTCTAGTAGTGTGATGCTCCCTTTTTCAGTGTAAGAATAATTAGCTTTATGAACTGATAATGTTTTGTCCTTTTACACGGTTATGAGACCTGCCAGTCTGTCCCTTCTCTCCTTTGGGCTGAGATGCGAATGAATGTGTTTGTGTGGTTGAGTAAACTGGGAGAGTGTCGTCCTGTCGCGGCTACCTCCCTTTCTTGGGGGAAGCAGCTTAGGTATATAGATAGAGACAGGGAACTCGTGGAAGAGATGTCTGAGTTTTATGTGCTTAACCTAGTTGTAGTAAGTTGGTGCTGTGTGTGTTTGCATCATAAATGTGTACTTGTACTAATTCATTGTGTCGAATATATCATGTTTCTCAGGGAGTTGCTGTACCTAAACTCTTCAGTTAACAGATTTAAACCCATTAAGTAATATAATATGTTTTATGCATACAGCGATAAGTAATATTTTGCTTCACTCGAGGTTTGGAACCCAAGACTAGGCTACCACTGACCAGTACATTTAAGGGTACATGACCAGCGTAAATTCCTTGACAGCATTACATGACTGAAAATCCACCAAGCACTTCATAGCGATCAAACTAGGCAAGGCTGTCACTTCAACTCGGGCCCTCAGCAGGATGGTTCTTGATTCTGTGACTGTGCAGTACCTGCTTCCACAGAAAATGTGTAGTTCCCAGGACTGTTATTCACCTTAGTAAAGATCTTTCGAACAAGTCCGTAGCCAGATTTTTCGAAGGGGGAGGGGTAATTTTCTGTTGAATCTGGACTTGCATAGCAGCCGGCTGGTCATAGGTCTGCTGCATACTTACTATGGGGGTCTGGGTGTATGCATCCGACGTTGAGAAGCAGCATGAAACTTCTGAACAAAGGATGGTGACTCTTTTTGCATTGATTTTAAAAACAGACAGTGAGAAAGTAAACCTTTTGGCAGGTAAGGGGGTCGTCGGAACCTCTGGACACCTCCTTCCCCCCGGCTACGGGCCAGTCTTAGTGAATGGACTGATGGAGATCATTCTTATTCACCCGACTACAAGTCGGTCTTTCTAATATAAATAAGCCTTGTAATAGTCTCAGTAGAGTAGCACAACAAATACTGTAGTGAAGAGGGTCGCAGCTAACCCCATTAGCCTGATGATGTGTTTTATATTTTATCCTTGTTATTTCCAAAGGATCGTATTCAGATTAGGAAAGATTACTCAATGTAGAGGAGTCTCGCACAGGTTTAACCCTTTTAGTACTAGACCCCTTCTGCTAAGGTGAACGAAACTGTCCATGAGAGCAAGGATAAGATACAAATAACGTCCTCAAACATAGGGATGAAAATCAAATAATCTTATAGGAGTCAGAAATAAGGCAGAAATAGACACTGTGAAAGAGCCCAATAGTTGTACTAATATTCTGAACGACAATGTATTATATAGAGGAAGCAACATCACCACCGCCACCACCATTACTACTATCGTTATTAATATCATCAACAACAGTGCCATAACCACCACCTCCAACAGTTCGATACCTCTACTATAAAAGCAACAACAATGATTATCTCCACCATCACCAACTCCCTACCGTAACCCCCACTACCACGAACATCACACTGATTCTTCGTCCTTTAACATCACTACCCTCAGGGATGACTGTTATATGATGAATACACACACACACACACACACACACACATTGGGAACTGATGTATTTAAGATACGGAGAAGGACTGGCTGAGCGGCTCCCATCCAGAATGAAATAATTGCTGGTGTGGTGGGCGCGGGAGCGAGGAATACAAATAATTAGGAAATTAAGCATAAGTTGTCCAGGGTTGTGAGAAATATTTTCCGGAGTTAGAATTATCCCTTGGCAGGAGCACTTAATGTCAGGGGACTCTCCTATCTGAATAAAATCGTTTGGAGACTACAAAAACAGAACAAGAAAAGGAATATCAACCCTCAACTCCGAAATATACTTATCATCAGAAATTTGTACATTGATGGACGTGCAACTGAGTACAGTCGTCCATAAGCGGCAAGAATAAAGTCAAATTAAACGTCTTCATATGTAAATTATACACAGTAACCCCCCAGCTGTGAAATAATTTACACTTCACATCGCAACACTGTGTTCTGTCAGGCAGGATGGCTTTCTGTCAGGGGGTCCAAGTTTATGGCAGTGGCACTCTTAAAGTTAATTACGCGCCCCGATTTCACGCCACCTTCAGCCCACTGGTGCAGAAAACGTCGCCGGCAGCCTGAGAAGAATGCTACACTTTCTGGTCTCGTATTCCAGTCAACTTGGGAGTTTAACGGTATATTTCTGCGTATGCCAGGTAGGTTAATATTCTCTTAAGTTTTATTTTTGGCACCTTTGTTGATATTAAAAAATGACAACACACTAGACAAATGACATGAAATGGATACTTGAGTAAGAGGTAACAGCAAGCCTCCTAACCCCATAAAAATAGGCTACTCTTATTCATGTTGACAGCTTTCTACGACCTCATTTACCAAGAGGACGGCAGCGCTTTAGTTCATGCTGTCTCGTAACGGTTTTATTCAGCCACATCCAGCCCACTGTGTAAGAAACGTTATGATTTTGGCCTGGAACAATACAATCTCTCGCCATCTTCTTCCCGTCATTTTACAAGACCCCTTGCAACTTTTACTTATCGGTAATTTCTGCTTATGGGACGTTAATATTTACTTATTCTGCTATTTTTATGACAAAATACCAAGGCGTGCAAGTATATGCAAGGTATCAAAAACACTACAGTCGGGTCTACGTCGTCGTCAGCCTGAAAGTCTACTGGTTTATTATTACATACTACATGTTAATATTCCCGTGCATCATATACAGTCAATTCGGTATAAGTGTCAAGAAGACGTGGCTAACAGCAAGAGCGCTAGATACTGTCTCCATTCCACGATTATGCGAATATCTGTGAGTCGGGTCTGATGCTATACTCCAACCCTGTGACTCATTTCCTTGTTGTTCTCGGTCTTTTATCGCCTGACCGAACTGAACCAATCCCAAAGCAAGAATGCTAAGCTATGTTAGCATGAAATTCAATGAGCCTTAGTTATGTGGTAAGACTGAGACGTCTTGGTAATTTGTCGGAAGTAAACCCTACACTAGTCAGACTATATTACTCCATGTGCTACGATGAAGGGAATAAGGAATTTGCAACAAGATGCAGAAAATGCAGATTTAGGTGAAGTTATGGCGCCAAAGCTTTAATGACAGTGCATAATAAGATAGAATCCGATGTAATATTTTCTCTTACATTACTATACCCTAAGATATGACAAATTAGTACATGTTACTGAATGATCTTTTTATAATGTTATTCCCAGAGCACCACAAGGAATTACATATGAACATTTAATTATTTAACTTTGTGAGCCCCATTCCCTGCCACCCTCGCCCTGATGGCACCACACTGACACACTTGACATACACCTTACCCATGGCTTCTGATACACTTGACATACTCCTTACCCATGGTTTCTGACGCAGTTGACAAGCACCTTACCCATGGCTTCTGACACACCTTACCCATGGCTTCTGATACACTTGACATAAATCTTACCCATGGCTTCTGACACACTTGACATGCACTTTACCCATGGCTTCTAATACACTTGACATACTCCTTACCCATGGTTTCTGGCACAGTTGACAAGCACCTTACCCATGGCTTCTGACACACCTTACTCATGGCTTCTGACACACTTGACATACACCTTACCCACAGCTTCTGACACACTTGACATGCACTTTACCCATGGCTTTTGACACGCTTGACATACACCTTACCCATGGCTTCTGACGCACTTGACATACACCTTACCCATGGCTTCTGACACGCTTGACATACACCTTACCCACGGCTTCACAGCATGCATTACAGAGAAATTTACTTGTTTATATCGTAGTAGAAACCCTTCGGCCGTATTCTCGTAGGGTTAGGAGTCGTTGCAATATCTTCAGCAGCGATTAATTTTGCTTACTGAACCTAAGTATTCATATGTCTTCTTTTTGTACTGCATAAGCACATCTCTCTCTCTCTCTCTCTCTCTCTCTCTCTCTCTCTCTCTCTCTCCGTGTGTGTGTGTGTGTGTGTGTGTGTGTGTGTGTGTGTGTGTGTGTGTGTGTGTGTGTAACTTCCAAGTCATCTGGTGGAGGTTGGTTGCAATGGGAAAGTTGACTGGACTGGGGAGGAGGGTGTGTGGAGAGGATGAATGAATGGGTGAGTTAGTGGTTGGGTTGGGTGGGTTGGCAAGGCAGGGTGAGTTGGTTCGAAAGGGATGGGCGTGCGTGGTGGGTAGGCAAGGAATGAAGGGGGTTGGGGTGGGATGGAGTTGGTAGGGATGGGTAGATGGGTAGGTGGGGTGGGTGGGGTGGGCCGGGTGCGAAGGCGCTTGTGGGTGAATGGGTTGGGAAAGGGTGGTTGAAAGGGGTGGATGGGCAGGAAATGGGATGGGGTGGGAGGTCAGTCAGGTGTGGTAGGTGGGTGGGGTACTTAGCTGGGAGAGATGGGTAGTTGGATGAGTGGTTAGTGGAAAAATAGGCCAATGGTAGGAAAAGGTACATGTGGGAAGGTAAGCCTAGAGGAAGTAGGCTGAAGTAGGAACATAGACCATTTGGGTATAAATAGGTCCATGAAAGAATTAGGGGCATGGGAGACAAGAGGTCCATGAGTGAAAATAGGTCCATGGAGGAGTGTAGGTCTATGGTGAAAACGGGTCAGTATGGAAAAAGAGGTCCGTGGAGAGAAAAAGGTCACTGAAGAGTATACAGTATGTTCACTGTGTAGCGTTCGCCCGTGGAGGAAAATAGGTCAATAGGATAGAATGGTTTCACAAGGAAAATATCTTCGTAAGCAGCGCTATCCATGGGGGAAAATAGATCCTAAGTAAAACTGATCCATGGAAAAAATTGATCCATGGGGAAAATAGGACCATGGAGAATAGGAAGGAAACTTTAGTCTATTTGGAAAACAGCGAAATAGGTCTATGTAGAAAACTGTTACACTGGATAAAATAAATCCAAACCAGAAAACTGATTCACAGGGGAGTGGGAAATATGCCCATAAGAGTGAAAATAGGTCCGTGGGGGAAATTCTGTCAGTGCAGTAACAGGCCCTTGGGGGAAAATAGGTAGCCGGGGTTGGCACCTTGGGAAGTAGCAGGAGACGGATTTTTGTGCTAGTTACTCTTTTAATCCAATATCGACACCATTTTATATAGAGAATATTCAAGGAAGTATTAACCAGTCCTGCACAGAATAAAATCGTTAGGAAAGCTGATAGAGAGCACTTGAGCTTACCTGAATGGTGCTTCCTGTGTCTTAGGGTTAAAGGAAGTATGGAGCAAAAAGGTCTTAGTGATCAATGTACTTGTGCATATGTATAAATCATTCCTTCACTCAAATAATATGCATATTGTTGTCTCTTTCATCTTGGAATTTTTAATTTTAAGTTACCTCCTACTCCGTTAGTATGATTTTTAAATAACAAGATATTAACAGCACTCCTAATCTCAGGAGCAACTGATATAACTTACTCTGTCTGACTCCAACTGAGTTCCTTCGTTACTTGGAAATATTCCAATATGTGAATGACAAAGTGAGTGATTGCATTATGTCCTTTCATTGGGTAGTATCAATTCAAATATAAATTTACAACCATTAGGTACCGATGACATATCCAACAGACTCGGATAAACACAACCACACCCAATACAACATTTCTGCTCTTAAATGCACTATACTTACTAAATGTCACGAATTTCCTGGATCGTAATATTAGTATGGTAATTCGTGACATTGTTTAGCATCATAGTGGGAACGCTTGAATAGTTTTGAAATCCGTAAAATTTCGCTCAGCCTCTTAACCGCTCGCTTTTGCACTCACATTTGTATCAAGTTTTCAAAACATTCGTCATTCTCTCATGAGTGACCATCTTTATGTACAAAAGGTGCATTTCACTGAACGATATTATTGTGAATTATTGTTCCCACGTGCTTGCCTCTCTAACCGTTGAGATAAGCCACGCCCATTTCTCGCACTTGTGTCCCGGGCATTTTGAATAAATCAGGCAGTCAGTTTTTGACAGTCGCGGTGGTAGGAGTGCCGTGCCCAGAGCTCGAGCGAGTCCCACATCGTAGCGGCTTCAAGTCTCCAGCAATATCAAAGTCTCCTGAATCTTCTCACTGGGCTGGTGATCGGCTGTAGTATACATCAAGCAATAGCAGCGTTTTGAGTAGCGACAGACGCCCAGCCTATTCGCAGCGATGGTCTCATCTCGACTGACCAGTAATTCTTTATTGTCTCTCTAGGCTTAAGGTTATTAAGTTATTGAGTTTGAGTGCATGAGTGAGAGTATTCCCTTGCTTGAGATTCATGTAACTTAAATTTATTTTCTTGTAATTAATAAATTTTCAGTTAGTTTTTTGAGCTCTGTTAAATGTAACAGTCTTGTTTAATTTCTCCACATTTTGCATACTCTTGCTACTCCAAGTTAGCACAACTCTTTTATTAATCACGACTGGTATTTAGGCCAGTTCTTTGGTATTAATTCTTAAATCCGTTGTGCCAGCTGGGAGTTTGGCATAAGCAAGATCCTGTTTATTATCATTATTATTAGTTATTGATTGTCAGGGGTAAGCTTTCTCGAGGCCAACAGTATGAACAATACAGCGTTCTTGAGTGATTAGTCTCTGCTGTCGACTGTTGAGAAAGTTTATAAAATTCTCGTCTTTAGAGAACTGGCGAACTAGCCAGCATAAAAGTGAAATCGCTACTTGATTTCACGAGTCGATTCTTTTGTGTCAATCGACTAGGCAATTATTTGCATTTTTCATACTTATATTTCCATTTCCCTCGTGACATCTAGCTCACATTCATTTATATATTTCAACTCTCCCGTGACATCTGGCGACTTTATTCCAGTATATTAACTCATAGCCTTGAAATTGTTACCGAAATAACTCACTCACTCTTAGCTAGGTATTAGTTATTATTAAAGTTTATAGACACTGCCTTGCTGGTGGTTATTGATTTTGTTTCATTAACTGTATGTAAGTGTTCCCAGCTAGTTGCAATTTAATATTTCTCCTTCTTTACCAGTTTAACTAAATTGGTCACCACCAGACTGTGCCTGTATTCTTTATTCTCGAGTATTATCATTTGAGTGCTGAACAGCAGCCAGTATATCAGTCTTTAGTTCACTCAGTCTCAATCTGAGCATCATGGCAACCAGTATATATGTACAGGAAGCCAAGGATATGGGGCTTACCAACCCCCAGGAAATTAAAGACTATGTGCTCTCATGGTACACTCTTGAACAGCGGCATGAGAATGACGCCCATGAAGAGCGGAAAGAACAATGGGAACACGAGTAAGAACAGCGCAAGCAACTTGAGAGAGAACAAGAGCGCGACAAATGTAAGAGAGAACACGAGCGTGAGGTTCGTGAGAGAGAACGTGAACATGAGCGCAAGGAACGCGAGAGAGAACGTGAACATGAGCGCAAGGAACGCGAGAGAGAACGTGAGCACGAGCGTGCCGAGCGCGAGGCACATGAGAAACATGAGCTTGAGGTGTTGAAGCTCAAGCGAGACCCCATGGCTTCAGATACATCAGTTGCAGCCAACCCAAGCTCCACAAGTGCTCCCCAGCACCTGTTCTAGCAACCTCATGCCTCAAGCTTCCTTCGTGCAAGGAAGGTGAGCGAATCGAGCCGTTCATAGCTCGTCTCGAGGATATGGCACAGCTGTACGAGCTGGACAAGGCACCTAAGATGTTTCAGTTTCTTAGTTTGTTTGAGGACCCTTCCCTCGATATTCTCCACAGAATTCGCGGAGACAATCTCACGCATGAGATGATGAAGATCGCACTTAACAAAGTGTACGGTCTCACAGTTGATGACACGAGGAATCAATTCATGAGGTCGCATTTCCAGGAAAAGGAGACAGCTGTTCAGTTACTTGACTGTCTCACTGCGTACTTAGACGAGTGGATGGAGAAAGATTAGGTCCCTCGCATGCTAGAGGGAATAATTGACCTTGTGCTGCATACGCAGCTGGAAAAGTCGTGGCCTGCTGAGCTTATGGCTCAGCTCAAGATTTGCAAAGTAAAGGATGTCAACCAAATGGTGGAAAAGGCTGGTGCGTATGGGTACCAAGCTCGTAGGCAAGAGTCCTGGAACAGGAAAGATACTGCTAAGTCTGGGAAGCAATTGTAGACTGAACCCCAGCATCAAGGCCGTTCTCAGAATAATGGCCACAGTCCAAACAAACCGCAGAATAAGGCCCAGGCCAGAATGCACAGAAACCCGACTGGAAGAGGTACAAACAGTACCCTAACCAGCAGCAGTATCCCAAGCAGCAGCAGAATAAAGACAAGCCACGTAATCCTCAGTCAGGACAACCAGCTTTAGTGTTTCGGAGGCAGGAGGCAAATGCAGCCTTCATTCCCCAGAAAGCGCACAGTAGTGTCGTCCCTACCAGCACAGGACCTCCTTCACAGTTCGCTAGTCTCCCTCAGATGGTGAACTCTCCTCCACAAGTGGTCAGTGCTCCAACTCCCCAGATGGAGAGTACGACCCCTCATGCACCTAGCCCGAGTATGACTCCTTAGGCATCTAGTCCGAGTACAACCCCTCAGGCATCTAGTCCTCAGGGCGTCACGTTTGCAGAGTTGTGCGCTATGCAGCCTTATCAGTGGCTGGCCGCTTTCTCCACAGGCCCTCCCACAAGTAACAGTACCTTTCTTGTTCAGACAGGGTTTGTGGGAGGCATTCCTGTTAATGTTCTGAGAGACAATTGTTTCTCAGGTTGCACTGTCAGGCAGAGTCTGGTTCGGCCTGAAGAATACACAGGTAGACAGATCCAAGTTCAGCTTATTGATAGACCAGCGAGATTGTTCCCTGAGGTACGTATCCAGGTAGCATCTCCCTTTTACACAGCTTCGACAGTTGCAGTTGTCATACCAGAGCCTATGTTTGACCTTATCATAGGTAACATACCAGGTGCCCAGTATAGTTGCACCATAGATGTCACTACTCAGACTTCGGCTGCAGTAACACGAGCCATGGCTAAGGCTCCAAATCGTGTCACCCCAGTGACCATTGCATCGCTGCAAGATCTGATTAGTAGTCAAGATGCTGTCGTGGAACAGCAGTCCAACCCGACACTTGCTGCTATGCGGAAGAAGTAAAGGGGGTAAAGTGATCAAGAATTCACCGGGAGGGCAAGCCAGGTTCCTTCATAAACAAGGACGGCTTTACCGTGAGTCACAAACACCCCAGGGCGAACGACTGCAGTTTGTCGTTCCCGCACAGTACTGCTAAGCAGTGTTAGAATGGGGTCATTGTTCAGCATCAGGAGTTCATATAGGCAAAAAGAAAACCCAATGCCGTATCCGTGCTGACTTATTCTGGTCAGGAATGGGACAGGAAATAGATAGGTTTGTTCATTCCTGCAATGTGTGTCGACATACCACCAATCAGGAACGTGTCCTTCCTGCACCGTTTGAATCCACACCCATAATCTCTGAGTCATGAGAGAGATAGGGCAGTGATAATGTGGATGGAGACCTTACGTCTCGCCCGGTGGCCCCACAGGACACAATATGTCTAGGGTCTGTACATACATATGTATTGTAGGTTAAGGGGGAAGTTCGAATCCCCTGCAGAGGCAATCCGAGGCTGTGTCTGAATTACCTTGTGGTGTGTCTCGAGCTATGGGCCTCTGAGTATTCCTGGAGAATACACAATATCCACATGAGTGTTCACACCCATGCTGGGTGTTAAAATGTGACCTGGCCGAGTTTGTATGGGGATTCTCAACTTACCTTCATTAGTCGTAAGGTAGATTATAAGCGGGCAGTCACAGCGATCCAAACTGTGGACACAGATGACGAGCCCTTTATTAGCTGTAAATGTATAGTTATAAGCAGGCAGTCGCGGCGTTCCCAACTGTGGACAATGACAATGAGCCCTTTATTAGCCATAAATGTATAGTTATAAGCGGGCAGTCTCGGCGATCCCAGCTATGAACACCAATGATGAGCCCTTTATTAGTCATAAGTGTAGTATCATAAACTGGGGCAGTCACGGCAAACCGAATTGTGGACACCGATGACGCACCGTTAACCAGGGAACACCTTGTTCTCCGGTTAAAATAGGTTTAACTAGTAAACTACAAGGGTTCTGAGAGATTTGAGCAATCCAAGGACTACATTTCCTGGTTAATAATCTACTGAATAAGGAAATAATGGTGACCTCGAAACTCTGGCTGTCAGTTGATTTTCAGCTGAAACGTACTTTCCATTGCATACGCATTGGCTACTGGGCATACGGTAATTGTAATTAAATACAAATTGTTTGTCACATTGACACTATTGATGCTCCACCGTGATTCATTTCACAGGTACAGTTGGTGGGCGAAACAGTTTTGTTGTGCAGGTACAGCGATAGGTGTAGCAGTTTTGCCGTGTCAGCAGATTGTCTCTGCCGCACACTGCCACCTCTTCTCCTCTGCCCTCGTCGCCTCTATTATGTTATTAATTTGTATTATAACATTTTACACATGGGTACAGTTACACTACATGTCACACCTACACCATATACCACATACATCATGCTACATAACAATTAGTTGTCAATGTAAATGTAGCGAAATTTCGCTCAGTTTGACCTGAGTACAGGATTTTTCACTGTCGTCACGGGGTTTTTTCCCTCAAGCTTGCTTCCATTAACGTAAATACGAGGTTTGTAAGCTCATTAGCGACAGTGATCTTCTCCTGCAGAGGGATAGTACACACACCGCAGTGCGAATCTTGAGTGACTGAGATAGGATGTATATATATATATATTTTTTTATGTGTCTGACTCTGGGCATAGGCTTCACAGCCTGCTATCAAGGCCCAGCAGTCCTCCTACATACCAACACCTTTACATGTCACCACTTCGGCGCTAACACCCACTGTCCATATTGAATACATCCTAGGGCTGTCTCATACAGGACTGGTGTATTTGTATTAGCGGGGGTATTTTAACGACATGTCGGCGGGTCTTCTGGTAGATCAGTAAAGCCTGAATTATTGAAATTCGAATCCTTAAACTGTTCCCTGCCCCAGGGAGGATTTGAACCTGGGTCTGTCGGAACTGCAAGCCACCTCTCTACCGATCGAGCCGTATGTATATACTGTTAAATTTTTCAAAGAAAAAATTTGATTTTGATGGGGCGTAATGTCACGAATTTCCTAGATCGTAATATTAGTATGGTAATTCGTGACAGTTTAGCATCATAGTGGGAACGCTTGAACAGTTTTGAAATCCATAGAATTTTGCTCAGCCTGTTAACTGCTCGCTTTTGCACTCACATTTGTATTGTGTTTTCAAAACATTCGTCATTGTCTCGTGAGTGACCATCTTTATGTACAGACGGTGAATTTCACTGAACGATATTATTGTAAATTATTGTTCCCAAGCAACTGCCTCTCTAACCGTTGAGTTAAGCCATGCCCATTTCTCACTTGTGTCCCGGGCATTTTGAATAAATCAGGCAGTCGGTTTTTGACAGTTGCGGTGGTAGAAGTGCCATGCCCAAAGCTCAAGCAAGTCCCTCATTGTAGCGGCTTCAAGTCTCTAGCAGTATCGGCGTCTCCTGAATCTTCCCACTGGGTTGGTGATCGGCTGTAGTACACGTCAAGTGATAGCAGCGTTTCGAGTAGTGACAGACGCCCAGTCTATTCGCAGTGAGTCTCTTCTCCACTGACCAGTATTTCTTTTTTGTTTCTCTAGGCTTAAGGTAATTGAGCTATTGAGTTTAAGTGCGTGAGTGAGAGTATTCCCTTGCTTGAGATTCATGTAACGTAAATTTATTTTCTTGTAATTAATAAATTTCCAGTTCGTTTTTGGAGCTCTATTATGTAACAGTCTTGTTTAATTTTTCCACATTTTGCATACTCACGCTACTCTAAGTTAGCACAACTTCTTATATTAATCACGACTGGTATTTAGGCCAGTTCTCTGGTATTAATTCTTAAATGCGTTGTGCCAGATAGTAGTCTGGCATAAGGAAGATCCTGTTTATTATCATTATTATTAGTTACTGATTGTCAGGGGTTAGTTAACTTTCTCGAGGCCAACAGTACGAACAATACAGCGTTCTTGAGTGATTAGTCTTTGCTGTGTACTGTTGAGAAAGTTTATAAGATTCTCGTCTTTAGAGAACTGGCGAGGTATGACAGCATAAAAGTGAAATCGCTACTTGATTTCACAAGTCGATTCTTTTGTGTCAATCGACTAGGCAATTATTTGCATTTTTCATACTTATATTTCCATTTCCCTCGTGACATCTGGCTCACATTCATTTATTTATTTATATATTTGAACTCCCCCGAGACACTAAAGCCATTATTTTCAACTTCGTACCTGGTCAGTATGGAAAAATAGTTTCAAGTTATCACTCTCTCTTAAAGGAGAAGATGCAGTTTTAGTGCATCATAATATACTGAACATTAAATATCAGTCTGTCCGTACATCATTCACTCCTGTGTTGACTCAGGAACTAGGGAGTAGGCTTCTCTGTCAAGACATAATGTTTGATCTGGACAACCAAATTTTGCCATACCCACAGGGTTGACCAAATACGAGTTCCTATCCCATACTGCATCACTTCCTAACTCACTCACTGAATTACTGCATTTCCTTGAAGAATGGGACCCATGCCTTATGGGACAAGTGCTAAAAAACAATCACAATTATAAAATTCTCCCCCAGACAGGTTCCAGGCAGAAGGGTACCATCAAGGACTGTCCCTCACTGGGGCGGCGGCCCACTGGTGTCCCACCCAAGCCCGTTTGGCAAGACCATTTTTTTACCTAAAAGCACGAATTATTGCACAATGGCAAAGATTCACTCGTGCCTGGTTATAAGCAGAGTGGGACCTCGGATGACAGCTACCCACTTGGGGGGTGAGGGGGTGCCTTCGGTGGTTTTGTCTAAAGTTTCTTTGTACTATTGGCCACAGAAGTTTCGTTCCTCTCCAGGTGGGCGATTTGATGAATGTGGCAACGTGGCATTCTCCCCCTCTACACCCCCTCCCTCCTTCCTCCTCTCCACATAGTTTCTGAGGTTTATGAACGTCTGCATGTTACTCGATATGATGTTCACAATATATTATGCCTGTTGCTAATGAAAGTTTTCCAGTTTAATGATTGTTTTTATTTTTGCATGAGTTATTAGAATTTATAAATGTGTCATGCTACTATCACCAAGCCACAGAGAGCTGATATATATATTCTGGCATCATCCAAATACTAAAACGTCTGGTGTCACTGTTCTGACATTTTTCAATGTTATTAACGGCTACACTCTTATAATCTGGTTAGGCCGACCAATGTTCTTTTTTCCCATCCATTCGTTCATCTATGCAATCATCTGTGTCGAAAGAGGTTTAAAATAGGAAATATATAATTCACAAAGGTTTATGAAAGTGATATCCACATTAGGAACAATGACTGGCAGCATCCAAGGGTAAACATACAATATTTAAGTAATATTTTAATGACACGAGTATGACAGAAAAGTTACAAGATAATGAGTGTGTCGATAATATAGGTGATATGGCAGTCCTGTCACAACCTAGGGCTCAGTCATAAAATCCCTCATCACAGCAGTAAAATCTGTGTAATCTTTTACCTTTCTTCCTTTCTACGTTTCTCTGTAATACAGTATCCTCTAGATTAGGACCACTGATGAGGAGGGATCCAGTAATGGAGACATTATGTGAACGGATGTGTCAGTCAGAACCCATGTATGAAAAGAAAAGAAATGGCATCAGCGGCGTGACTGGAAAGAAGCATAATACAGCTTCGTTTAACAGGGGTGGAGGATGAGAAGGGTCACTTGGGTAATGATGAATGGCAAATAAAGACTGAACACGGATGTGTATGAAATACTCCACACGCGAAAGGAGACACAGAGCCACGACAATTACATGTCGAACGACAAGAATAAACGAGGAAAGGCAAAGTGAGAGTGCGAAGGATAAGGAGACGGAAACCAGATATATCATATATGGGGAAGTATCGTCAAATCAGTAAATATAATTTACTCTAGATTATTTAATCATACCTATATATTTGTCCGAAGTAGTAGTCATTATATCTATAACATATTACTGTATACGGTATTATAAAAATAATACACACCATTATGCATTATACGAGTACAGAGAGAGAGAGAGAGAGGGAGAGTGAAGGAGAGTGCAATTTGTAAGGTGGAAATTGGCCATTCAGTCTATAAGGAAGATGTTTATCCACCCTCTCCCACTTCTCCATCCCTCCAGGATCCACTTCTCAGAATCCGAGGTGTTCTGATATCTCGTGGCACGCTTTTGTTCTCATAACCTGTTGCACCTCCGCCAGGAAAGGACACCGTTAGACAATGGATGCAGCTCAAGACAAATCAGCACAACGAGGCCAGATTATTCGAATGAAGAAGGCAGGCCACACTGTAGCAGACATAGCGGCACACCTCGGTTTATCTAAGCCAACTGTGTGACAGTGGGAGAAATCTGCCTGTCTACTAGATCGCCCTATGTGTGGAGCACCGAGAAAAACCAAC
>JAGKTI010022941.1:0-15026 GCA_018397915.1 Birgus latro
ATCATCATTATTATTATTATTATTATTATTAATGCCTTTGAATTTCATTACGTTGACACCTTTCATCTCGCTCCTGCTGCCACCAAACGATTTGCCGGAAGTGACCTGTTTGGCTTCAGGTATTAAACGGATTTTTCATCACGACAGGTGTTCTTCAGGTATAACAGAATCGTCTAAAGTAACAGCAATAAACTATAAAAACTCTACGGGCCTCGAACCCACTCTTATTTATATATAACTTTGAACGTCAGTTGAACATTAAAGCTGTTAAGATTATGGTGAAAATATCGGTACTTTTAGCCTCTTACGACACGCTCCCGGGGAAAAAAGAATCCCCAAACTTTAACAGAATTCAAAAACGAGATTCACTAGAGTTTTCCGAAGATGAGAGGGCTAAAAAAACGTCACCAGAGACAAGAGGTAAATGTCAAAACTCTATCACAAAATCCTCAGCTGTTTCTCTCTATCCACTTTCCATTTTCCATCCAACGACTTGCAATGTTCAGAGTCATGTTGGGCAAATTTCTGAGACGGATGGCGAAATCGTCAGTGAATCCCGTGTCAACTTTATCCCTTTTATTCCCGAGATCACACGCCTCCCTGCCTTCACCTTTCCCGTCTCTCATATTTTGCTGTATCACTCTCTTCTTTCGTCGCTTCAGCCTGATAACTATACTTTATTTAATTCCCAATGCCTTCATACAATTTAATTTAACTTAGAAAACCTCGTTGGTGGTGATAGGGGCGATTGAAGGCCATCTGAAATCCATGTTGTTCGAAAACTCACTAAGAGGTTGAATAATACAACCCGCAGATAGCAAGAATGTAGCAAAAGACGCTATTACGATGAGCGGTGTAAATGACCTTCTCGCCCTCGCCCATTCTGCCTTTATTCTTGCTCTTCTCATCAATCATCTTTAATTCCTTTACCTATTACACACACACACACACATTATGTATACATTGCTCTGACATCTGTGTATTTACTCGTTCACCAATTCTACACCTTTAGTCACAGAAGAAGGGCACTTTAGGCAATCACCACTTACACTAAACATAAACAAACCCCCATCACACTGTCTGGCTATATACTGACGTGCCAGGGACTGAGTTATTCCTTTTCAAATGTTTTAGTTCAAAGACATGCAATTTTTCAGATAATTAGCTGCAACAGGTCAACTCTGGAACTGTCTCCCTCTGTCTGTATTTCCTACTTCCTATGATCTCCAGTCATTCAAACGCAGTGTGTCCAGGCATCTCGAAATGAATGGATCTTGAATTTGGCTCCCTTTTGTTTTGTTTTTTTGTTTTTTTCTTGGAAGGAATGGTTTGCGGGCTCCTGGCCTTTGGTTTCTTCTTCCTTGCATTAAAAAAAAATTATATATATCTTCATCTGCTACTGTAATTACCAGGAAGGATTATTTTGTCTCTGATTATTGATGCAACTTAAGGAATGCTGAAGAATACTGGATAGTCTGGAATCAACACACTGCTTGACACGTTTTAGGCATTTTTAAATATGATTCTGGTGGTCCTTGGGCGATTCCATTTTGCAGAGGGATACATCTGGCTCGTAAAGAGGTATACTCGTCAATAGAGTCCAAATTTATGTTAAACTGCTCAAATTCCACAGTTATCTTTGCTTTTAAATATTCGTAAAACTTGGACATGATAATGGTATTAATTTTACAACCTTTTCCTTTACTACTTTCGCTTGTAAGTGGAAAAGAAAGACAGTGTGTATGAGGGAGGGTGTATGAGGGAGGGTGTATGGGGGAGGGTGTATGGGGGAGGGTGTATGAGAGAGAGCGTATGAGGGAGGTTGTATGAGGGAGGGGGTGTGGGAGGCCTAGAGTGGTGTGGACTGCCGAGGTCACGCGCTGAGATGAACGGGGGTAAGAGTGACGTGACCTGTTGCACGCTAATCTGCATGCCAGTGTTGCAGAGGGGACAGACAAATTCAGGGACGTCCCCGAAATGGCAAAACATGAGTATCGTGTAAAACTTTCGTCAGAACTGATTTATTTACTCTGAATATCCACACACCGAAAAGAATCACCCGTATTGCGCATTATGTTACTTTTAAATCATTATCAATACGTTAACTGGAGTGCCATTCATTAAATCGGCTCTTTATTATGTTCACTAATCGAGGAAGACGAAGGAATGGTGGGAGGAAATTGTCTGACCACAAAAATAAAGGGTAATAATGTTTTGACACACAGTGGGCAAATAATACTCTTCTAAGTTTATATTTTCTTACTTTACTAAATCTTTATTTATTTCGGCGAAGATGGTCATATATTTTTTCTCGTTTTGATTCCTTGTGACGTTATAATTTAATGTCAATCCTTTATTTTCTTTACGAACAGATACCCTTTGCCGAGCTCCACCATTTGACTCTGCATAAACTTCTATTGAAAATGTCCGACCACTGTTTATATTTCACTTGAACCTGAGACGGAATGAACGCGCTACAAAATCATCTACATCATAAATTCTCACAAAGCCTTTAAAATTTACCTCAGCTTCCAAGATTCAGTTATACTTTCTGGGAGTCGATTATCTTAAAAAGACAGAAGTGATAGTTGTGACTGTCAGTTCGTTCAAATTCTAGAGACAGATGGCGGAACTTCTCATCCTAACCCAAGCCCACTTTATCCTTCCTTCATCCTCCCCAATGCTGACCTCACACACACACTCCTCCCTCCTCCTTCAATCTCGTGCATGTCTTCATTTATCTTCCACGCTTGTCTTTCACCCTTCGTTCTCGGTCATTCCGTCCTCCTCCATCTCACACTCAGCATCATTCTCACGACAGTCCTTCCTTGTAAAAAGAAAAAACGAAAAGGTTATCCTTATCTTATCACACTCACATCTGTTTATTTATTTTCGTATACAAGGCACTCCTCATACAATACACACTTTCACTACATACTCACTCTAAATAACTCATTCTAAATACTCATCTTCTTCTTGCATACTTTCACTACTCACTCCTCACGCTACACAGTCTCTTTACACGCTTATCACACCACATTCTCAGTACACACCTTTCACACCAATCACTCTCGCTTCATACTTTCCCTACAAATTCCCATCATCACCAAACACGGTCACACTACATACTCCACACACTCGCACTACACAATCCCCCACACCACTCACACTTACAGCACACTCCCAACACTCTAACACCAGACATATCACACTCATATCACATTCTTAATACCCCCCTCCCACACACACACTAATCATATTACACACTCTCACTGCTCAAATTCTTACACCAATACACTTTCACACTAAACACTCACAATACGCTTTTCACGCTACACCTTTCACGCCACATGAACTCATTATATGCACATACACTCCACTCCTCACCGAACACACTCACTTCACATACACTCTCTTACACCACACCCTCACACCACACGCTCACACTACACTTTCTCACACTCTACTCTCTCACACCACACTCTCACACCGCACACTCACACCACACACTCTCACAAAGTCCTAACACGACACATTCTTCATCCAACTCACTTTACACATCACACACTTCACGCACTTTTTACACCACACCTCACACTCTTTCGCCACAAGCTCACACCATTTGCTCTCAATACACAAGCTTACAACACACACACACACACACACACACACACACACACACTTACACCACGCTCTCATTACAGTCACACCACATCTCCTTACACCACACATTCCACACCACATCATCCTCTCACCACACCCCACACACCACAATGATGAAAAACACACTATGACACATCCTCAGCCTGGCACACACAATATCAATACACATCTCACTCTACACCTCCCGCACACACTACGTCTCATCACACTTTTCACACACTGCTTTCATCCTTCACACTACATGCTTTTTATACACAACACACTTTTCTCACATTTCATACTCTCAGCATTCTTCCCACACTACATGCTTTCTACACACTACATACTCTTCATACTAACCATATGCACACTATATTCTTGTTACATCCTTCATTCACAACACACTCTTTACACCTTTCGCATACTCTACACTTTTCATAATAAACTATGCTTTTCACACACAAAACACAGTCTTCACACTACACACTCCTAACCCTCCCATCTTCTCACATTCCCTTACTGTGTGTCTTCATTAAATCTCCCCTCATCGTCCTCCCCCTTACCTCCCCCCCCACCTCACACCTATCACCTCACAAGCCCCTCACCTCACACAACGCAGCTCTCAAATCCTCCTCACTTCACATCACTCGCACCTCACACCTCCCTCATTTCACCTCACACTCGCGTCACCTCACACCGCCACCGTCTCAAGCAGCTTCCCCACACACCTTCACCAACACCCTGCCCCTTCATGAGATCTTTACATTCAGAAGGCGGCAGTCATCACACCGCCCGCTACTCAAGGTCTCTCAACTAATACTTCTCACCAAAATACCCCTCACACTTTACTCTCAAACGGAACATTGCGTCTACTGAATGGCTCTCCATTTTTTTAAAGAAGTCTCCCATTTCTTCCCTCCGTTTTCTTTATTAACTTTCGGGAAAAATCATATCTGATATCCGCTCTTCTGTTTTCTTTCCTTCCCCGTCTCGAATTTTCTCCCCTAATTTTTAACCCCATGCATCGTCACCCTTAGCTCCTTTTTCCCTTTTTTTCCTTTTCCATTTCAGATTCAGATTTCCATAATGCAGTTTGAATTTCGTCACTGCCGCAGACGTCCCCACGGCGTATAAAGTCCATGTGTATTTTGCGGGCGAGGATTCGGCGCGGGAAATTCTCGTCCCGGGGAGTGTCAACAGAGGAGCGAAGGAGGGAGAGGAGAGAAGCGGGAAGGAGAGAGGAGAGGAGCGGGATGAAGAGTTGGTGGGGAAGAGGGAGGGGAGAATGGAGAGGGAGGAAAAGCAGAAGAAGAGGCGGGGAAGGGAGAAAGGCGAGGAGACAGGAGGCAAAAGCGTAGGCGGAGAAGAGAGAGGAGGAAAGGGAGAAGAGAGAGAGGAGGAGGGGGAAAGAGGAGAGAGGAGGAAAAGGGGGGATGCCAGGGAGGGTAAGAGTAGGTGCCAAAGATGGAAATTATATGAAAACGTTATTACCCGATATTCCAAGACGAGGTCAAGAAATACGCAAGACGGAGGCGAGGGGGAAATTGAGTCGCCTTCTGCTTCTGGATTTCAAAAACTACCTAATGAACTGAGTGCGTGAATTGTGGTCTGGGGGGGGGGGGGGGTGCGTGTGAGATGGACCATTGTGAGTCAGACACACACACGAGAGAGAGAGAGAGAGAGAGAGAGAGAGAGGGAGAGAGAGAGAGAGAGAGAGAGAGAGAGAGAGAGAGAGAGAGAGAGAGAGAGAGAGAGAGAGAGAGAGAATCAATACGAAAATGAATAAGGCAGATTTCTCGTGCATGCAATCCTCCTAATTCTTATATTTTGCAACCTTAATATCTAATCCTAACACCAGACGATTTTACTCAGCTGAGAGTGGGTCACAGGAGCCTGGGAGTGTTGCAAAATCATCCTGCAATTCTACTGATGCTGCAAAGTCACACTGCCTTCTCTCGTGTGCAAGTTGCAGAATGGAGTCATCTTGCAGCACTTGCCCCCCCCCACTCACCGTCTTCCTTTCTTTCGCTGGCCAAGTTACGAGGAAGAAATTGAGGAGGGAGGGGAAGAAGGAGGAAGAGGGGGAGGGGAAGAGGAAGAGGTGGAGTTGGAGAAGATAGAATGGAGAGGTGGAAGAGGTATAGGAGGAGAAGGAAGAGGAGGAGGAAGTCAGGAAAAGGAAAACAGCAAAAAGAAGCAGACGAAGCATACAAACAGAGGCGGAAGGAGGAGAGGGGAGAGAAGGAGGGGAAGGAACTGGAGAAGAGGAAGAGAGAAAAAGGAAAGAGGATAGGGAGAAGGAGGGGAGAATGAGGGGAGTGAAGAAGTAGGAGGGGGAGAATGAAGGAACTAAATGAATGGCATCTATCAGGATAAATGCCGCTGAGAATGTACATTATTAAAGAAGAGTGAGAGCAGGACTGAGACAATAACAGAAGCCAGGAGCAGAAAAAGAGCATGAGGAGAGGTAGACACAGAATGAATAAAGAAGGAAGGAGAAAAAGAGCATGAGGAGAGGTAGACACAGAATGAATAAAGAAGGAAGGAGAAAAATAAATAACAATGTATGAAAAAATAAAGAGAAGATGAAAAGGGGAGGTGAAATATCAGGTGATACGAAAGCGTGTGGGAAACGAAAGAGGAAAAATACGAAAAAAATATATATATAGAAGAAAAGGAAATTAGAGGGAAAAAGGTGTATTTACAGGACAAGAGAAACAGACACAGGAAAAAGGAAGAGAGAAGGGAAAGAATACGGAAAGTCGAAGGAGGGAAGGAACGTCAGCAGAATTAGAAAGATAAAACGGAATGAAGCGAAGAAAGAAAGCAATAGAATAAGAAAGAAGAGACGAAAGAGGAGAGAAAGAAACGGGAGAATTAAGAGACAGAAAAAGAGGGATGAAGGACAAAGAAGGAAGGAAAGGGGGGCAAGAGGGAGGGGAAGGAGAAGGAGGAAGAGGGAAGGGGAAGAGGAGGAGGAGGAGGAGGAGGAGGAGAAAGGAGAGAGAGGAGATATAAGAGAAAGGATATAAAAATGGCGGAGAAGAAGACACAGCGTCAGTAAGTACACAGAACCTCCATAAATCCACCTTCGCCCTCATCCTCGAGTTCTGGTAGGAGGAGGAGGAGGAGGAGGAGGAGGAGGAGGAGGAGGGGAAGGAAGGGAGAAAAATGGCATATGACCAGGAAGGAAGAGAAATAAGGAGAGAAGAGGAAAGAGGACGATAAAGAGAGGAGAAAGAAAAGAAGAAGGAAATAACGACGATGCGGAAACGAAAGAAAACGAGATAAAGTAACTATAAAAAATGGAATTACAGGAAGAAAGATGGAAGAAAATGGAGGAAAGAAGAGAAAGAAGAAAGAAAATAGAGGAAAGAAGAGAAGGAAAAAAACATAACTGATATGAAAAAGAGTGGGGGGGGGAAACGAAAAACTGCGAAAGGAAGCGGAAGAATAAAAGGGAAATTTGAAATATAAATCATAGAAAACGAACATGGTCGGGATAACTCTTGCATTCTTATTCCCCGTAACGCTGGACTCTATAATTTGGTTAATATTGAGCCACAGGAGCCTGGGAGTGTTAATATTGATACTATTAACCATTTCATGAGTGGGAAAACTTCAATATTATAATCCATCTGGCGACATTAAGCTTAGAATGAGTAAGAGGAAAGAAATTGAGAAGAGAGGAAGACTGGAAAGAGAAAGGAAGGAAATATGACTTGAGGAGGAGGAGGAGGAGGAGGAGGAAAGGTGAAGGAAGAAAAATGATGAGACAAAGCAACGAGACAGAAAGAATAGAAAATGTAGGAGAGGATTAAGAAGGGGAGAGAAAAGTGTAAATGAAGGGGCGCAGGAAAAATTGGGACTTTTGCACGTCAGGGAGGGAGGGAAAGAGGGAAGGAAGAGGGGAAAGACGGAAAGAAAGAAGGAAAGAAGAGGAAAACGACGGAAAGAAAGAAGGGGAGAAGGAGGGAAGGATGGAAAGAAGGAAGGAGAGAAGGATGGAAAGAAGGAAGGAGTGAAGGATGGAAGACAGGAAAGAAAGAAGGAAGGAATGAAGGGGAAAGAGGGAAGGAAATGACGAAGGAAGGAAAAGGTGAAGGCAGGAAGAGGAAACAGCAAAGAAGGAGGAAAGAGGGAGGGAAAAAAAGGAGGAAACGACGGGAGGAGGAAAAGGTTGGGATGAATATAAAAAAAAAGGATGAGAGTGGGAGTAGGAAAATGAAGAAGAAGCGAAGAAAGACAAAGCAAAGTAGACGGAGAAAGAGGGGGACTGGCAAAGAACGGAGGAGGAGGAGGAGGAGGAAGGCAAAGAAGAAGATGAGGGGGGAAGACACGAAGAAGAAGAGGAAAGAGGAATATACAAAGAGAGGGAACGACAGCACAAAAAAGAGAAAGGGATATAAAATGCAAAAAAAAAAGGGAGGGAGGGAGGGAAAAAAAACACAGATGACAATTGTGAGAAAACAAAGGGAAGGAGAGAGGCAAGAGAGACGAGTGGAGGAGCAGGGGGGAGCAGAAGACAAAGAGAAGGAAGAGACGAGGAGGAGGAGGAGGAGGAGGAGGAGGAGGAGGAGGGACAAGGCACGAGGGAGCAGGCGAGTCCAACCTGACACAGAAAACAGATGCCTTCATTTTTCCTCAGTAATCCGCCGACGTCAGGAGAGCTTGGCCAGGAGAGGGGAGGGAAAGGGTAAAAGAAGGGTGGTGTGGGTAGGGAAAGGGTAGGGGAAGGGTGCTGTGGGGAGGGAAAGGGTAAAAGAAGGGTGGTGTGGGTAGGGAAAGGGTAGGGGAAGGGTGGTTAGGGTTGGGAAAGGGTAGGGGAAGGGTGGTGTGGGTAGGGAAAGGGTAGGGGAAGGGTGGTGTGGGTAGGGAAACGGTAGAGTAAGGGTGGTGAGGGTTGGGAAGGGTGGTGAGGGCAGAGAAGGGGTAAGGGAAGAGTGGTGAGAGCTGGGAAGGGTAGGGGAAGGGTGTTGAGGGCAGAGAAGGGGTAAGGGAAGGGTGGTGAGAGCTGGGAAGGGTATGGGAAGGGTGACAAGGGTGGCCCAGGGTGGGGAAGAGTTAGTTAGCGAGGAGGAAGAAAACAGAAAAACGATACGAAGATGGCAGAGGAGGGACAGTGAGAGGGAGGAGGGGAAACGATAGTGAAAGGACAGGAAGACAGGGTAATGAGAGGGCAGGGGAATGGGTGGTGATGCGGTGGAGTAAATGGTGGTGGCTGGTAGAAAAACAGAGGCAGATGGTAGGAGGAGGGAAGGGGTGGTGAGGAGGAAGAGATGTGTGTGCTGAGAAAGGAAGAGAGAGGGGTGATGGAAGAACAGATTGTGAAGGCTAGAAAAAAAAATGTGGTAAGAGATAATACAAAGTGGAAAGCGTGTTTAGACAGCAGGGGAAGGGTAGTGAGTGAGGGCAGGAATAAAGATGGTGAGGAACAGGGAGAGGGGCGATGAGGGGAGGGGAGAGGAGTGGTGAGGAGGCAGGGAGTGAGGTGATGAAAGGGAAGGGAGAGGGGAAGTGAGAGGATAGAGTGAGCTGCAATGACAGGGCAGGTTAAGGAATTGTATGAGAGAAAGTAGAAGGGAATGAGAGTACATGGCGAAAGTACCGACAGTATGGGGTACATGAATATAAGATAAATACAAAGAATGAATATATAAGGACGAAGACACTACATACAATACACTAGGCTGGGAGAGAGGAGAGAGGGTGTTGCAGGTGATATACTGGGGTGCAAGTTAGCTGCGGGGTTATTCCGGAAGAGAGGGGTTGTGCTGAAATTATCTACGGAAACAGATAACAGATAGCATGATGGAAGAGGAGGGTGAGAGGGCGGGAGTCTGGGCCAGAATGAAGAGAGGGGAGTGCAGAAAACTAAGGTATCCCTGCAACCGTGGATAGAGATTTTAAGCTATTCCACAGCCTTCAGACGATTCTGCTCTAGTGAGGAGAGACTTTTTCAAACTGGTCTGGTTACGTTAAGCCTTCATTAATCCTTTCTGTAAGAGTTCTGTTTTTCCTAAACCTGTGTAAAATCGCCTGATAAAAACGAAAAATAAAATAAAATAGAATTCTGAAACTGCTGAAGCAATATTCAAAGGTTGACTCCATGCTCCAGAAGAAAATACTTTTCTTATTATTGCAGACTTAATGTTAAGGTTTTTTTTGGTATGAATCTAAATTTTTTACGGGTTTCGACATGTGGCCTTGAGATCAGGGTCAACGTCATTCATCGTGTGCAAATCATGTTCACTCGTGACCCTCTACATTTCCACCGAGTTTGGTCAAAATCGGCCAAATACTTTCCGATTTAGCACTTTCAGGCATGAGGCGGCCATTTTGATTTTCCTCAATACCTCAAAAAAAAACATTTGTTGGATCTCAATATTAGTACCCAGGTGCAATAGTATATACTGACGACTACATACTGAAACATTTGCAAAACAATCGATTCAGTAGTTTTAGCAGCGCAGGAGAAAAAAAATAGAGAAAAAAATAAAAATAAAAAATAACAGTGGACGCTAGAGATTCAGAAAAAAAAAAAATGTGCCAAAAGAAGCGTGAAACTACGATACATCAATCTTGAAAATTTGAAGTCTCTATCTCGAACGGTCTTGGAATGCCAGCCTTCTAGATCTTTCCCTCCCCCCCCCAAAAAAAAATAATAATAATCTCTACAAGTCCTTAATGACCTAAGGACTGAAACGATCTGAAGGGAGGGAGAGAGAGCCGTTCATCTGAAATTTTAGTACAAAGCAGAAAGATGTACTGAGGTAGATACAAACTCATGGATGAAGAGGACTGAATGTAAACACGGCATCTCTCTATCAACAGCCAGACGCCATAATCCCGTAAGGTGTGGCCGTTAGTCTTAGTTGTTTCAGGGATAGGCACTGACCCTCTGCCGACCCACTTCTTGACACGTAGGGAACACGTATGTTTGGGTTATATGGTTACCGCCAAGTGCTGTAAATGGTTTCCTGGCTTAAAGGAGACCATTAGACTTGTCACTCAATGTAAAGCCACCTGAAAAGGAAAGAAGAACAATAAAAAGCGACAGGATAGACGGGAGAAATAGGAGGAGAGGAAGGCAGACACAAAAATTGAATGATAAAGGTGACGGAAGAAACAGGCAGCAATACATAATTATAAGAGAGTGAAAAAAATACCGATTATAAGGTGAGAACAGAAAGGGACTTTAGAAGAAAAAAAATGGATAGAGAAAAACGCATTGTCAGAATGGAATGACATCGAATAACGCACCCACTGAACGAAGACAAAATGAAAAGCAAAAATTGTGAGACGGCAGGGAAAGATGGAGCGCAAAAATGAAAATCCAAGAATCGGGGCAATAGAATCGAAAGTTTAATCTAATCCAACGCTCCGGGAAGAAAGGAAAAGAAAGCAAGGGAGTGATAGGGAGGAAAAAGCAGGTACAAGAGAAGGTGGACTGCAAAAAGGGAACGCGGAGGATAAAATATTAAGTGAAATGAAGTTTGAATGGAGTTATTTATAGTCTTATCCGTTTCGTTCCCTTCACCTCTTTTATCCACTACAGTTCAATGACGTCTTTCACTTTCATTCATCATTCATTCATCATCCAATCCTGTGTTACCCCATGAGGAGCGTAGGAGGCCGGGGCTAGGCAAGTTGTTCCTGACATTTAAGATGAGAGTGACCAGCCTCACTCACCCCTGAGTGGCATTACATGAGCAATAAATCCCAACCACCCCTCGGACATGAACCTGCACCGGCTCAATCCCATTGGAGCGCCTTAATTACCCACTAAACCACAAGGCGCAAAAATTTGGTTATATGGCTACCACCCAGCGCAGTAAATGGTTTCCTGGTGTACACGAAACCATTTGGCTTGTCACTCAGAGTAGTCACCCACAGGCAGAAGGAAAAGAATGAAGAAAATAAAGACAGAAGATGAAGCGTAAAGTTACCCGTAGGCAGAAGGAAGAGGAAAGAGTGAAGGAAAGACAGAAGAGGATGGAAGAAAAGAAGGATGGAGGAGAGGAAAGGGCAGACACCCGAGAGCGGCACTACATCGAGTGAGTGGATGGTGAGCGCCCCCGCCTACACGTTTTTTACTTTCTTCTTAAATATCCCTAAGCAATACTGTTAAGCTTAGAAAAGACCCCTCGTTTTTAAGTTCTGCCCTTACTTCAACTGGCACTGGAGATGATCAGGCGGCTCCGCTACCCAGATATATAAACGTCCCTCTTATCCAGCCCATCCCCTACAAGGAGGATGGTGGGCTGAAGGAGGGTAGTTTCAGCCTGCATTCCACTGGGTTTACGTCCGAGATGAATCCGGGGTCACAAGAGCAAGAGGAGCATAAATAACGTTCTCACAGTGAAAGGCAACACATTTAGAATCAACACCTGTGGTACTAAAATGCCTTCAGGTAAATCTTATCCCAACAATGAAGAGAAAAATAAATTAACCCGTCCAGTAAGGTGACGTGATTTTACTTTTCAATCCTGCTACCTCCAGATGGTTTTATCCAGCTTAACAAGAAAGTTGTTGGCGTAAAGGGTTCATGAACGCTAAAACTGCCATCTTAAAATCGAAAAGTTATTGAGAATTTCTAGTGACAGGGGGGAATGCAGTAAGAAATACGTCACCGAACAGAAAGCGCGAAACAAATAAATCCTTCAACAGCATACCTACGTAGTGCCGACACAATCCTTATCTGCCTTTAAAACTGTTTGGTATATTTTTCCTACATTTGTAAGTTATTGTAAAAGCCTAACTTAATAAACACATAAGAAAAGGGGTATTCCAAATGATCTCAGTACCATCATTTGGATACAGTAATATCGAAACATATCTAAGTGGTTCTTTGTTCAGCAGGTTAAACAGGCTATTCCATGCTTCTAAAATATCCTCTGTTAAAAAAGTAAGTGTCTAAATTTACCCCCTGGCTTCTGTGTTGTGGTTTATTGTCTCTATTCTCTCATATTTAAGCAAGAGTAAATGTTTCCGCATTACTAAACCTAAATACTGTTTGAAAGGGTTAATTTAGTCTTCCCCTGAGCCGACGCTTGGCAAGGAAGGACAAGCGAAAACGTCTCATTTAATTCTCATGCAATTTGTTTCACAGTGAGCGAATTCATTTTGCTGCCCTTCACTGCACTGACTCTAGTTTAATTACATTTTAGTCAAAGGAGAGCTGAAAAAGAAATTAGTATGGTGGTTCTTTATATGTTTAACAGACAAGCTCATCTGTTTGGATTCCGGTATTCTCTTAACATGCCTGCACTACTGAAAAGAATAAAATAATCCAAAATAACCCACATGAAGCTGTCAGTCCTCCACCTCCAATCCAGAAAGTGTTTTTGCTTGAACAATCCTCTATTCCTTTATATTTTATGCTGTACTGGACTCCGCTGACTATTCAGTGACTTTTATAAGGTGGTGTTCTCGGGAAAGGCGGTGGCCGAATCAGTAGAGAGCTGGCATGCAGTCCTAATTTAACCAGGTTCGAATCCCAGCTTGGGCAGGGAACAGTTTAAGGATTTGAATTTAACTGAAGAAAAAAAAAAAAACTTTACTGAGCTACCCAAAGTCCCGTCGACATGTCATAAAAATACCCCCTCTAGTACCAATACACCAGTCCTGTATGAGACAGCCCTAGCATGTATTCGTTATGGACGGTGGGTGTTAGCGCCGAAGTGGTGACATGTGAAGGTGTATTGTGTGTGGGAGGACTATTGGGCCTTGCGAACGCGCTGTGAAGCCTATGCCCAGAGTCGGACAAACTCTCTCTCTCTCTCTCTCTCTCTCTCTCTCTTATAAAGTTGGTTTCAACAGAATTTAAAATCAGTAACTGCTGTGAGAAAAACAGTCATAGCTCTAGTCAGTGACAGCTTTAAGCGCGACCAGCACAGCTTCATTATTCATACGGCAGCAAAACAAACTCGTCGGTGTATATTTAGATGTGTACAGCAGGTAAAAACACAGCCAGTGTATTTTACCACACTCCTCGCTCTAGCCCGAGTATATCTGGACTAAGCAGTAAATGTCTGTTGACTATAAATACAAAACAGACATGAATGAACTTAAAAACGTTCACAAAATAGTCATTAAAATCATATATGGCATCAGAACTCTGACTTATGAAGGTAAGCTTTAGCAATGGATATGGTATGCAATGCGCAGTCGAAGAGTAAAGGATAAAATAAATGGTGTATTAATGCGGATGACAGAATACATGAACATACAAGCACTGAAAATGAAAAGCCAAGAGAAAACGTGCACACTCGAATTTAAATAAGATCGATTTTACGTCATAACTAAGAAAGCTCTAATTTGGCAACATGCAATGCGTAGTAGAAGAGTAAAGGATAAAATAAATGGTGTATTTATGCGGATGACAGAATACATGAACATACAAGCACTGAAAATGAGAAGCCAAGAGAAATCGTGCACACTCGAATTTAAATAAGATCGATTTTACGTCATAACTAAGAAAGCTCTAATTTGGCAACACAGGGGTGGACGAGGAGGAAAAGATACCAGATTATAAAGTAACTTCCATCTCAGTTTTTGAAGACTAAACTGGGCAAAAATAGGGGTAAAAAGGGTGGGTATTGGATGTTATGCTTGTCTGTGCTTGGAGTGTAGTGTTTGCAAGTAAATCATTGTTCCTTCAGTGACACTCTTTATCCCTTCCCCTATCAGAATTACTCGTGCTGATTGTCTGTCTGTCTGCATTTAAGGAGTGCGGTAGTGAACATGTCAGGAACAGATTAGTGGATGATGAAATAAAGTTCTTTGTTAGTTGAAGTTACCTTGATCAATTTAGTAAGGTGGAGAGGCTTGTTACTGGGAAATTAGTTAAAGAAAGAGAGAGAGAGAGAGAGAGAGAGAGAGAGAGAGAGAGAGAGAGAGAGAGAGAGAGAGAGAGTGAGATCCGGTGAGTGAGATAGTGCAGGTTGAAAGATATGTATCTATTTATTTATTTATTTATGCGGGACCATTTCTAGGAGTGGCCCTGTCCGACTGCCTCTCACTAATGAATTTCGGACTTTATCCTCGTAGACTTTAACGACTTAAGACACCAACGCATCACACTACACCACACCACACCACACAAAACCACCTTCCAGTACCACACAACGACTAAGCCACTGACCGGAGAGTCCTGAAGCTCCCGCATCAAGTACTTTTCTTGCTCTAAACTGCATGGTATTCCTCCTCATTCTTTCCTACCAGTTTTGGCGGGAAAGATTTGAGCTGAGGGGGATGGAGTTTTGTCTTTGCAGTCTTCCTCATAATCTGCCATTGCTGCCATTCTTTTAATCTCAAAGTCGACTAATCATGAAAAAGAATTGCCAAGTATGGACCAATTGGCGCGCGCACACACACACACA
>JAGKTI010022943.1:0-15024 GCA_018397915.1 Birgus latro
GTTTCTGCCATGATTCAGTATAAACGCAGTGCTGGAGAGCAACTAGATCATCCCTCGACAAACGATACCGATGGAGACTCTCGGGGGAAGGTCGTCTTTGAAAGGCAAGTCCGTCTTCCACTGCCTTCCTCTCTGCCTGAGTGATACGATTATCCAGTGTCCAGGTGTAGGCATCATGATGGCGTGTAATGTGTGACCTGCTGACATAATGGGTGTAGAAGTCATGCGTGGAGCTGTGGAGCTGACAAGTGATGAATACAACTTTTCGGGACATTGAAGGTTGAACGTGGGAAGAAGGTTGGTTATATAGAAGACGTATGTAGGGCATTACTTGGGTGGGATTGCAATGCGAGTACGTCTGTGTACAGGAGAAGGTGTAGCAGGGAGGGAATAATGAAGGCTGAGTGCAATATGATCAGAGAAGAGAGCAGGGATTGATGAACACCTGACTTGGGACGCCACGAGGCCTGAGGTAAGGATGTGATCTAGTGTGCCTCCTCGAGAGTGTGTGGCCCCACCGATGTCCCAGCGGGTGAGCTGATTATGACGAATATACTCAAGAAGTTTAGTCCCATTATGGTTAACAGTGGCAGAAAGGTCCCCCAAAGGAGGGTCTCGGGCATTATAATCCCCCATGTATATCATGCCACTGATGGTGGGAGCTGGAAGAGCAGCTGTATTCAAGCTGCCTGGTGCAGAATACACATTGCATACCCGAGCTGTGCCGCTTCCAATGGTGACCTCAAGAAGCTGGAAGGTTGTCTCGTCATTTACAGAGCTTTGGAGGAAGCGGTGCTGGATGGAGGAGTGAACATACGTGACAAGTCCATTCCTGACTCGATGGACATAAGAAATATAAACCACTGAGAGTGGGTGCCTCTATCTCAAGATGCACACGACCAACAAAGGATTCCTGAATGAAAATGATATCTGGGTGGCGACTGTATACATATCCTTTGAGCGCAGTAAGTTTAGACCGGTTCGTAACACCACAGGCATTCCAAGAGATGACATGCAGTTGTGCCATGTTACCGAACTTTGCCATTACGTTTGCGGAGGCCAAATGAGGGAGTGGTGGTGGCATGAGAAGTGCTATGCGGTTTGCCACGAGGGGAAGACTCCCTGGGGGGAGCAGTCAGTCGTCCAATGGAAGTGACAATGGAGTCCAGCTTTTCCGTAAGGGTGGTGACAGTCGTAATGATGACTTGCTGTGATTCAACCAGTGAATTTAATGTTGTCTCAAGTGTGGCTTGCTTGCTAACCAAGTCATCAATGTGGGCTTCTATTGCATTGAAACGTGGCATGAATGAGGTAATCCGAGTCCTGAGAGTGGCAACAGCATCACGAAGTTCGGTGACTGCAGCTGAATCCAAACCGATAGAGGAGGCAGGGGGAGCAGCAGTGCGGAGTGGTGGTGGTGGTGATGCTAGTGGAGCCCCATCCTTGGCAACAGGAGCAGAGGTAGCCCGACGTTTAGTGCAGCCGTGCCACACGTTAACTCCTTCCTGATGACATCGGGGACATTTCCAGTGCAAGGTATCTGGAGGTGGTGGGTTGGGTTGCATCGAGGTTGTATCAGAAGCAGGTGGAGGGGGTCGGTGAGGACACGTCCGAGAGTCATGTAGACCAGAGCACCATGCACACTTTTCTGGTACAGAACAGTACCGGGAGATGTGACCAATGCCCCAGCATCGAAAGCACCACGGTTGCTCGTCCTTCATCTTGCGAAACTCAGAAGGTGGGAGGCAGGGAAGGAAGCTGAAGGTGACAGTTGGTGGTGGTGGGTGAGGAAGGCTCCAGGTGACTACCAGCCGGTTGATAGGAGTGCCATTCTGGTAGAAACGTCGGGCTGAGTAGATACCTGGCAGCTCCTTGGCCAAGTTGGGATCAGTACAGACAGGAAAACGTGTAAGGAGGTAAATAGGAAACTTGCGGGGCCTCTCAGGTGAGTCTTGAATATCCAAAGAAAGGGCTAGGAACTCTCCTTTAGTTACGCTATCTATGATGTCCTTGCGACGTCTGGAGATGTAAACAAAACGGGAAGTGATTGCAGACATCTTAACCTCCGCTTGGGTGCAGTCAAGGTGAAAAGCACGGTTTACCTCAGACAACCATCGAAGTTTGATGTCCACCGTTGGGTTGTCTTTGAATAAAAGATTGATGTAGTCAGCCCTGGGAGCGAATACTGGAGGAGTAAAGGCAGGAAGCATTGGTGAAACTCGGGGGGAATGAACAAGCTGCAGGGGACGAGGAGTGTTTGATCCAAGGCCAGTTTCTCCCTGCAGAGGACGAGAAGTCTCTTGCCGCTTGGAGGATTTGGCAGCAGGGGATGAAGGCTCACTGTTGCTATCTGAGGTGTTATGTACAGGACGCTTGGCAGAGGAAGATGCCTGGCCGACTGGGTGAGATGCGGCAGGTACAGATAGTGCTGGTTCAGTAGCTACTTCCCCAGCTAACGAGACATTGCTGCTGCTTTGTGGTAGCTGTGGCCAATCACTCTGAGACATCTCATCCTCGTCTCTCAGCGCCAGATCAACTTCAATATCCTCGAGAGTGCCAGGGCCTGAATACTCCATGCTGATGCTGCACACCTAGGCACGTAGCAGGGTGAGCGTGGCGTCAGCTTCATAAGCACGACAGCATAGACCAATGGTAGCAGGGGAAGTCCATGACGTCACACAGGTCGTACTGCGCATGCGCAGAAACGAGAAAACCCGACCAGGGGAGCCCCGTCTGCCACACTGAATTTTTTCCCCCAAACTACAGGCTAAGTCCAAACACCCAAAAAACACAACCACTGGTGAAGTGAGCACTGGACCTTTATGTTGCTTCCTGCAACGACAGAAGGGTGTTGGAAGGCAAAAACAGCGGAAAAAGCAGAAATATGAGCCGCACACAGCAATGATTTGTTGATATCCGGCCCTCTGGTGGCAAAATCCTGAGTGTGGGTGATGTGAATAGAAAGAAAATTAGATAGTTGAGAAGCACTGTGGTGTTGATGCTCATGTGCTGGGGGGTATTAGAAGTTTCCTATGATTAAGAAATTGCTTAATCATGTGGAGAGAATGAGAGAGGGGGGGGGGTTATGTGAGTAAGGCTGAGGGGGAGATGTAGAGAGAAGACCAAAGAGGGGTGGGATGTAGAGGCACTTCTGGGGACACAGTTATCGATCCACACCATTACGATGCATAACGGGACTATGATCATTGACCTGACACTCACGGGTTCACTGTTCAGAGCGTTGCAAAATATCCAAAACAATGTGTGAGAGTTTCATAACTATTCTTCTTAAAAGTGAAGGTATAATCCTGATTACAACTGTACAGTAATGAAGTAATTCCAAATTTGAAGTGAAGGCAATCTGATGGCAGAGGATATGGTGACATGGAAGTGATTTGTTGTTGGCCAATTCCTGCGGCATTAAGGCGTCTGTCTAATGATAGACTTAGTTACATAATCTTTCGAGAGAGATATTTCACCAACCAACTTTAGACATACAACCAAATATACTGTCGCAAATTGTGACCCCATAGTTCTTCACCATCATAGTGCATCGCTCCTCCTTTTGGGTGATTGAGCCGAAGATCATGAGTAAGTACTTTATGCATACAGCTATATTTAAAATTATAGGAACCACTGAACGATTTGAAACTCCTGCGTCACAATGTAAGCCAGTAAACCAAAGATGACATTTAGTAGTACTGAAAGGTCTCTTAAAAGTCCTTAATATTGATGATATTATAGTATCATTACCTTTTAGTTGGTAGAGGTGGGTCGATATTTAGCGCCATAGTGTTCATCATGGAGAAGGTCCAGTGAGAGGCAAGTACATTCTCGAGGTCTTCCATGGGTAGTCGAGTGACCAGCAGTAGCCTCGTCGACCACACCAGCAGGCGGCCCTTGAGGGACCACTCGGCAAAGGCCATGAGGAAGGCTGGATCATCACTAACCACCAACACTGTCACGCACCATGATCTCCTCCGCATCTATTTATAGTACCTTGATGCTAATAAGCAGAGCATCCTACAGTATGTATCTTGCTTTCCCAGTGCTACGGTATGTGTTGTTTAAAGGAAAGAGGTATACCCACATGTGAGTACTGTGCTTAATTTCTGTGCTTGCAATAATGCCCTGCATTTGCCGGGAAAATAAAATAGAAACACGCCTGTGTTGTCTGGGACAGTGAGTATGGTTTTATAAAAGTTACCCCACATACAGAATTCTTGCTCTACTTTCATACTGAGGTGTAACATTTTGATCTTATTTTTTCCTCCATTAAAAGAAATGGTTTGCTTGCTAGATGGTAACCATTTAATCAACAGGTGGATGCTTGGATATGTATCTAGCTGGTGAAAGCACTCTCTGCTAATTAAAGGTTCAAGTCTAAAGCACTGACTGGCTTTCAATACCTGTGTGTGTGTGTGTGTGTGTGTGTGTGTGTGTGCCAAAAAAATACTTCCTTCCACGAAGAACTAACGAAACGAGAGTCAGATTCAAAGTCCTTTCCATTTTAGAATTTTTGATATATTGCATTTAAAATATTGGGCAAGCAGTTTACGAGTTGACTTATTGCAAGCATAAATGTCTGAAAATACGGCTCATCTCTCATATTGGAGAGCTACACAAAAATGAGGTGAGAGTGTAATGACAACTATAATTTAACGCATCCACTGAAATGAAGGGTCAAACAGACAGCTCGGAAGATGAGTGGCCACTGAAGTAGTGATATTAAAAATAAACTTGCAACAGTGTTTCGAGGACACTGAGGTTGCAGGTAGTCAGTGAGAAGACGGATCTTGATGAAATGAAAACCATTAGACCCTGTTCACAAGAACTGTGTATGTGTGAAGCCCTCCACCCACAAGGGAGTTCTAGGCTCCTTCAAACAGCAGTGAATAAAACCCTTGCAAAAAATTTTCAGCTGTGTGGAAATAAAGAAAAAGAAGTGTCCGTGTAGCTCCCCTCTTGGAAGAGAGTTTTGCAAAAACATAGGTATGAACTTTCCTGAATACGTCCCAAAAGAATGAAACATTAAGGATACTGAGAAAATATGTTGGACTGAACTCTTTATTGCTGAATATTAAAAGATTTTCATATACAAGCTTTTGGCAAGTTGAAAGATGTAAGAACGGAATTTTTAATAGTTTAAAAACAGCAATATTCTTTTCAGCTCAGTCAGAAATATGAGCCAGGTCAGAAACCAGGCGAGCTAAAGCCTCATCCCGTAACCTCTGGAGTAACGTCCATAATGGACGCTCTGAGGAGTGGACGGAGACCTGAGTGGTGGAGTAGTTTGCATATGAGTGGACAGTGTAATATGTGCAACTAAAAAGATCACTGATAAAAAGAAGTAAGATTTTTGCTAAGTAGACAGAACCTACATGAGGAACACTGGTAGTAATAACTCTAGAAGAGCAGTGGTGATCTACAGCAGCAGCTATAGATCTACCAGACAAAAAAGCTAGAGATGAAGGCACACAAGGAAGAATAGAACAATACGATAGCAGCCTGGGAAGTTGAGATTTATGGCAAATTTTGCAGGAAGACTGAGATATAAAACGCAATGGTGAAACTTTCTCAAAGTCCCGGAGTAAGGTACCAAGTGTCAGAAAGGAAAGCGAAAAGACAGCCAGTGGAGATCCATGGTGGAACTCATAGTTTAGAACAGAGAATTTATTATACACTAGTTGCTAAAAAAAAAAAAATATGTTGCGGATAGGGTTGAAAACCTTTTAAATATATTAAAGTACCTGGGAGATAGGTAGAGGGCTAGGAACGGTCATCCTTCTGCGGAACACTGAAAGAGAGCAAATATCATGCTAATAGGATGGGTAAAAGTCGACGTCTTTAGATTAGAGTTTCCTTGTCAGTGTGTGAGCACAAGAAAGCAGTCTTTGAGAACAACAGCCGGAAACTCTTATGGCCTATACTTGTTAATTTTATTGAGTCTAGTAAAGACAAAAGGTACATATTGCTTGAAGATGTAGTGTCAGCCATGATAAAGTCAGAGGAAGCTGGAGATGGAGGGAAAGCATCGGAATCGCCAAAGTAAGACTGGAGGAGAAAGTCTAGTCAAAGAGTTCTGCCTTAACAACAAAGAAAAGATACAGACCCATTGAAGTGGAAAAGAAGGAAGGAAGGAGGAAGAAGTAATTCTGTTGGAATGTTTTTTGCCCAACTGTCAGAGGGGGCAGGAAGAAACTGAGTCAGTACGGCAAAGATCAGACTTAACTGAATAGCATTCGAGGGCAGAATGTTAATCACCGGTCAAAATATGCTGTTGGCTAAAGTACAAGCTACCTATAAACCAAATTTGAGAAAAAGTCGCAATGCTTTACGGAATTCACTATTTAAAAAAAATCCAGTTCATATTTAAATATGTTTTGTGGCTGGCATCCATTCGTCTTTCATCAAATCCTCACCAAAAGTAATAGGTTTCTCCACATTCACATAATTGCTATTTCCTGAAGGTTTGCTGAGAATTCGTCCACAACTTTTGATATCTTTTAGCATTAGATACATACAGACAGCCACTGATAATAACTAAATTGCCTCACCTTGCTGAAGACAGGCAATAACGATAATATAGACAAACATAAAACAAGTAAGATTTACTTGTAGGTCAGCAAGGGTACCATGTATGGTCGTCCTGCCTATTGTGGACAGCATTAAAACAAATGAGTAAACTTAGGCCTTTTTGCATTAATTAATGGCTAAGAAAAGGAAATGTATCTTCCCTGACTTAATAACCATCATAATATGTGAAGCACAGTCATGTGACTCTTGGCTCATTTAAACAATAACTATACCAAGGAAAATGAAACACTTATTGTCTGAAGCTCTAACGTGCCACAGACTCCAGTTCTTGGAAGAGTCCACTAGCTTTACTGGAGTTACAGGAGAGCTTTAAGTGATGAGATTGTGACAACTGTTTCCAGTGGTGAGAAAACACTGACAGAGTAGGCAGAATGACTAGATGTTAAAATGTGAGTTATGGTGAGACTCTCTCCAAGGCAGTCAGGGATATGAGTAGGGTGCTGAACAAGCTGCTTTAGATCATTAAGGATAGAAATGACATACTGTTACGAAGTGAGATTTGCCAGTTAGGTGTTCGAGAATCTTCTCAGTGTTTCCTGTTCGGTAGGCTGGTTCCGGTATCGATACGAGTCAGAGTATTCAGTTTGCCTACTATTAGTGAGCGTTGTTATTTTGTAAGTTTGCATTAATTTTTATGCTCTTTTTCTTTATAATGTTTTATTTACGTGATTGTTCATTAAATCATGTAATTCAATTTAAGTTTGGTAAATAATTTAGAGTGTTATGTAACGTAACAAGACTGGTATGTTTGATGTCTCCTAATTGGTAACTGTGTTGCTAGGGGAGGGTTAGTTAGGACCAGCACGTTCCAGAACTGTGGAGAAGTAGATCATTCTCGAACAATGCAAGGTTATATAAGGATGGGGGATGAGACTGTAGCAGGTTTAGTTGGGCCTCGGTCAGTTTGAGTGAAGTTTAGTCGGTGTTCAGTGTCAGTGAAGTTTGTATATTTTCTGTACTTGTGAAAACAGTGAAGGGTAATAACAGTGAAGTGATGTCAAGCATTAAGTGTGAAGTGTTGTCAAGTATTAAGTGCAACTGCAGTTAGTAAAGTTTGTATAGCTCCAGCGCTGGTGGGAAAAGTTAAGTTAGAAAGCATTAAGAGGAATTATTTGGAAAATAAAGACAGTGTTTATTTTTGCCTCAGCTGATCTTGTGTGTTGTACACCTAAAGGCTGACCATAGGAAGAACAAGTCACTGGACATCGTCCTTCCCATACTGAACTACTGCTGTTGAAGCCTGTGGCAGCGTGGGGACTGGGGACGTAACAATACGATTGTTCACCTTGTGGTATAGTGATGGAATAGGTGGATCTAAAAGATGACCATTCATTATAAATTCGTTCCTTAATTCCTCAGCTGTGGATGGTGTTTTGGAAATGACGTCCATGGTTTGGCAAATTAGGAAAAAGAACCGTGTTTTCACCAGCTGTTGACCCATTGGTAAGAAACAAAGAAGGTAAAATTTGTCAATCTATCCACTCACTTTTGCAATTAACTTTTGCAATTAACTAAAAGTCCACAGGTGATTCTGCCTGAAGTACTTGCGAGTTATGACACGTTGTATTTTGCCGTCATAGCACGCAGGTCAGCCAGTGTAGCAGGATTAGCCACCCGTCCTGTCTCACTTTTTTTTTTTTTTTTAAAGATTCGCCACACTGGTGTGGCACGGGCTCGGGGTGGAGAGCCCGTCAGAGGGTGGCAGTAAGTAAACAAGGGGGCGTCCTCTGCATGGCGACAGAGGACGCTGGCGTGGGGGAGGGCAGAGCCCATCCCCCCATAATAACAAGGGGGCGTCCTCTGCATGGCGACAGAGGACGCTGGCGTGGGGGGGGGGGGGCAGAGCCCATCCCCCGGACCCCTGTCTCACACTATGAGAGGATATTCAACCAAGGCTGTGGAGGAGTTATTGTAACTCACGTATGTGGAGTGGCAAAATATAGACAAAACAGGCAATGTTCACTAGCTGTTTTGACCCACTTATACTTCACCAAACACATTTAAATTAAAAAAAAAAAAAAGTCCAATCTCTCCACTAACGTATGAAATTAACTGGAGGTCCATAAGTGATCCAGGGAAGGAGGGAGAGCGAGTTGACAAGAAGGTCTTTATTGTGGTCTGCGGGCCCAGACGGGCGAGAGGCAGTGTTGCAAGTGGCCACCACACCACATGAGGTTAAGAAATTTGGGAGATGATTTTTTTTGCTTGGTAACACCGAAAACCAAGTCATTCAGTATAATTTTCAACGATATAGACACTTGATGGACTACATTTGGCAATGGATATAACCTACAAGAACAAACTCACAAGTACTTCACTTTCCACCACATCTGCCACGTGAGTGAAATTGTAATCGTAGTGAGAACACATTTTAGGTGCTTTACATTTCTGATATCAGCTACTAGTTCGGAAGGTTGTTATTGGCAGGGTAGGGTAAGGATAGGCAAAGCATAACAGGGGTAGGCAGAGTAGAGTTAACCCGTGGGTTGCGAGCCATAGTTCAGACAGGGAAGGGTCGCACTGGGACCTACAGCTTGGGCTGTGCTAACCTTCCAATGGCCATGCATCACCACTAACTACTCAACCTAGGCAAAGACGGTGAGAGAGAGAGAGATTTTTTTACTTTTCATCGGATGATGCCCTGGATGTTTATCTTCAAGTTTATAATAAACAAGGAAAAAAAAATCAGTTTTCACTCCACCTCTACCCAAACTTACACATGGCGCTACCCAAAGACGGAGAGAAAGATTTTCCTCTTCCCACCAGATGATGCCCTGGATGCTTATCTTCAGGTTTATCATAAACCAAACCTTTTTTTCTTTTTTTTTTTCATTTTTTTAATTTTCACCACAGGGTGGGATAAAAAAAAGGTAACTGTCCAATCCACGGGTTAAAGACCCTGTAGAAAGACTGGACAGCCAGTATTTTCAGCTGCTCGCTGATTGGTCGGCCAGCATGGCACCATGTTCGTGCAAAAGCCACACAGCTCAGAATGCTAACTAACTGCAGATTCGTCTTGAAATATATCTCGTTACCTAACGCGATTCATAGCTGGTTGAAAAGAAAATGTCAGTTTAATAGCATATTTTAGTAATGATGTGGGCCATTGGAGATTTTCGTTTTAATATTCATCTCCAGATATGGATATTACTTAAGCGCATGTAAATACCCTGATAATCGCCAAAGTGTATTGTTGACAAGCCATATTGTTGGTAGCCATTAATCTGTCATGTCCACACCGATTTCTAACCTACCATACCACAAAATCCCGAGCATTTTTGGGAAAAAAAAAATATTTGCTCAAACCTTCGCTTTTTGAGAAACATCGAAAATTCATAGAGAAATCGCGATCCTATGTTTAAAGCTGTTGATACAGGTGTCATGCAACCTTATGTTTTCCTTCTTTTTCAGGGTACCTGGCTAAAGAAAACGAACTATGGAAGGGGTCATTAATTCAAGCCACTTTCAATTACGTATTTATTTATGTATTTGGTACGAATTTATATGTAGTAACAGACTATATTGGTTTTAACACATTTATATAAGCAATAGAAGCATTGTTCAGTCACCAAACTCATTCACATATGGCACCTTCCTTTATGACATTACCACCTCATCACTTCTGTTTGTTTCTTGTTCTAGCTTCTTTATTTCTTTGTCCTCCACCTCAGGAAATACTTTCACTGTGAATTTCGTCATTGGAGAGACGGTGGGGCAACGTACCTTTACTGGCCAGCCTACTGCTAACAGTTGAATTGCCCAGTGTGGGGGGGAGGGGGGAGGGGGGTTAGGTGGGGCCAGGCAGTGTCCCCGCTTGAGAGCAGGTAGAGGAAGGTCTCCCACATATGTCTACCAAAAATCACCTATGAAACTTGAAAATTGTGCAAATTATGACCCTTGCAATTGAGTGACATACCCATACGTCGATGGGTGTAGCTGTGACAAAACATAGCGACGTACCCATACGTCGATGGGACTCGGCGGGTTAAATACAGGGTGCTGTGTTTCTTTTGTTGACCTTTTTGCCCTTATTGATGCGTGGTTGTGCTGGATTTGGGTGTATTAACACTCGTGGATCTTCTGTGTGGATTTTTCTATTCCCTTATGATCCAACAAGAAGGAAATTATGGTGTGAGCAAACTGGTCTGCAAGAGTCAATGGCTTTGTCAGGTATGTTTTATTTATTTTCCAAGTATTTGGCCCATTTATGAAAGAGACAGTGAAAAGATACGGGATATTTTCGTAACTGGAAATAAGGAAGGTTAGATACTGGACCATGTGTCTGCCCTCTCAAAATTTCATATTCGACTGTACTAGCTATAAAACAAAGATTTTCGTCGATGAGAGAAGGTCTTTGTCTGCATTTAGTCTAAGGTACTGTATACTATGTGTAGTGCCATAATTTTAAGGGTAATTTAAGTATAACTTAATATAAATGCTGTATAAGTTAGTATAAGTATAATGTAAGTGTAGCCTTGAACCCCTGATTATGATCCATCTGTAACATAGGGTTTGATCATCAAATTCCATATTCAGGCTTGTTCCCTGTTAATATTTATAGCAAAAGTGATACTGTATAGAGCGATTAATGTGAGTGAGAGGCATGATGCCGCGGTATTCCCACGGTATGGATAGAGGAGTAGGTTTTAGCACGAGATTAATAATCGCGAAAATTTGTCTTCATACTTTAAATTCGATATTTGTAAGTCAGGCTTGGTGATATCATCTTGTTGTACTACATAGTAGTGAATTAAAGCTTAGTTAGATCCTAATTGCCGATAATAGAAATTTGCAACCCTTAAAATTTCCGTTACACTCGCAGTTAGATATGTATCTCGACGCATGGATGAAATTAGTTCAAACACCCGTTTGTTTAGGCTTCGGTGTAACGGTCAATCCCATACACTTACTACAAAATTTTAAGCATTGTAAGTCAACCTATCTGTGTACGTCGAGTGCGAACACATTTTTCATATTCCTTGTTAGTGTAAACGGTAATGCTGCAGAGAAATTAGTCGAAGTCAGATCCAATGTTAGGACAACCGCGAGAAAGAATGCATGTGGCCGAGGGGAGCGTCACTTCTCTCCCTGACACCCTCGGGCTCGCAGGTGGGTGTTCACACACTCAGTATTTCCCCCCCCCCTCTTTCCTTTGTGCCTATAATGTAAATCCTCTCCATATATTAATAGGTTGACTATCAATTTTCCCCCCAAATTCCTTTCATATCGTCACTTCTCACCCCGACGCCTTCGGGCTCGCAGATTGTCGCAGTTCCATCGTTCTCTCCTGCCCAGACGAATGGTGTAACCAATCGGTTCTCTTCGTCAGTGCCTGCTTACACTAGAAATTCCCCCTCCCCTTCTTTCTGATTCACGTAACCCGAATGCGAATTAACTGGTCCACTGAAATACTGTAATTCCATATTCTGTATATATTTGTGAATATTGGAAACGAATTGTAAGCCTGTTTGAATTTTAGTACTAGAAAGTTACTGAAAATTGCATTCCGGATTTTGAGTGTAAATTCGTTTACATAGTTCCTCTGTTAACACCGTATGAGTTGAGTGTGATCTTTGAAGCAAAATTGTGGAAAAGAACTCGGTCCCAAGGGTATACTCTGTGGTTGTATTTTTCCAAGGTCATTTCCCAAGGAGCCCTCTCGAGGCCATGGGTTTACTGAGTCTACTATGTTGAAACTGTCATTATGAATTCATTAGTTTAATATGTGAGATTGCTAGATACACTAGAGATAGTGTTATTTTGTAAATATTAGGTTAAGAGGTGAAGGTTATGTAGACGTGCATGTGAATATATAATTGAGCTTTATCCAGCTGTGAAGAACTGTTCATAATAGTGTGTTAGTATCATTCCGAGAATTTGTTCAGCGGAGGTGAAAGCACTCTTGCTATCATTGATCTTTTTTTTTTTTTTTACCCTGTAACAATATCAGTGCGAAGGGGTATTGATCTTACAGTTTCTAGCAATTCATAGTCTGTTAAGTAACCTATGGTAAATTTGATCCAATATCTAGTTTCTTATATTTGTATGTTTAGATTTAGTTTTTGGCGTGAGATTGAGTGGCCTTCAACGTGTATTACCATCTTACTACTCAGGCACTCTAAACAGCTCTCGCTACCCTAGTCACTTATTCGCAAGGCCCTAGAAGTCTACATCTTTCTTTCTTGGTGGAATAACTTTCCCAGCACTCGCTGGGTGGTGGCAGCCTACTCTTTTCAACACCGATTCCTACAGTGAGTCTTAAAAAATACCTTGGAGGACACTAGTGGCATTGATCGGGATCTGTAATTTTCTTTCCTTAAATTCACGGTATGACGCTGGGGTCATAGCAATGGGATTTGTTAGACTGGCTTAATTTCTCATCATTACATCGGAGGTCTAAAATTGGAGATCTCTTATAATTTTCATTAATTAACTTTTCTAAAATTCACATCATGACATATGCACGTGGGCATTTTAATGCAGGGTGTGGTGTTTAGGGCTAAGGTTAACTTATGAAAAATAATTATTATATTGTTAACAATTATTAGTAAGCCTTAATACGTAACAAAGAAAAAATGTATCTGACAGGTAATACCTCCTTTTGTTGGCTATATTAGTAATAAGAAAGGTATTTGAGTGTATCCACCCACTGCTTTATCAGGTCTCCATTCAAAATCAGAAGCAATCTTCAAGACCTGTGCTAATTTAATTTTGAGTAGCTCCTCAGTAAAGGTACAACTCTACTGAATCAAATTTTCAATAAAGTAATGACTTCCCAAATACAACAATTGCTAACTCATTATTAACATCTTATTTTATTCGAAGATGCCACTGTCATGCAAAACAATACCCCAAAACTACCCGAAATATTAAGAGTACCAAGACTGTTGTAAAATGCACCTACTAGAGTGACTGGAATCTGTAGGACACCAAATACATCACTTGTATTCAACTGTGATAGATAATTTAGGTTTGGTTAAGGAACATTATGCAAATACAGTAAATACTTCATGTACTTAAATCCTTCATATTATACTGGAGCTACAGCACTTTTGATGAATATACATAATCTCTTGTGCAGCACCATGTATGACACTTGCAACCACATGTGATACATAGTGTAGATAAGGTTTTAAAATACTTTGTACATCAAACCCAAATACTGTTGGAGAAATACAATGGTTTGGTCCCATAGTTTTGATACTGTCGGTTATGAAACATGAATGATGATGATGATGATGTACTTTATTTATTTCATTTTTATCATCATACTGTATGACGGATGTTTTGCAGTAGAATGAAATTATACTACCACACATATTTACCCAACTAGTACTCACACTTGTTAATGACTGTGATTCTTTCATACCATAGGTTAAGAAACATACAAATACAATTATCACTTTAGATCAGTTATTATGCTGCACAGGGTAGTACATGTACTGTGATTGGGTTGTATCTTTATTGTACAGTCCTGTATAACCAGTGATCCATACTGCTTATAATCGTGGTGGATGTTGTTTCATTATATCTAAACCATCCAACATCCAGGCCTTTTTGCCCAATAATTGTTATATATATATCAAACTTTTTTTTTTTAGGTAAAATTTTACATGTTTACCATATAACTTGTGGTGTTGTAGGTTAAGACATTCTATAAAATGCACATTGTCAGTACTAATGAATTTTATTATGGTTGGTATGTGTCTATATACTATTAAAATTCCCATTCTGTTCATCCGTTTGTAATTAGTCAAAACGGTGCATTACAGCACAACCGTTTTTTACTCAGTTATCCAAATTGGGCTGGCTTAAAGAATTAGTAAAAAAAAAAAAAAAGTGCAATCGGCCTCCCATCCATATCTCATATTATGCAGTAAATGCGACAGGGTATTTCCATGGAGTTTCATGTTTCTGCAGAGAGAGAGAGAGTGAGTGAGTTTGTCTGCCTGTCTGTCTGTCCTCTATGGAAATCAATGGGGATGCATTAGAAATCATTTAACAGCTCTGACAGGTTGAGCATCTTACAACGAATTAAGATGTTATAAACATGTACATTACATAAGCTAAAGTGGCTCTTCTGATGGCCAAGGTTATAATTAATCAGAAAAACTCAACTCAACATGGTAGAAAGGTGGTAGCCAATTACCGTAGATTTGCTTAATTCTGTAACCATATGCGTAGCTACAGCGGGTCAGATGGGTAGCAGGATTCGTGGGATGGGTGAGCACGGTTGGTTGGTGGGTGGGTGGGTAATGGGAAAATAGGTCCATAGTAGGAATAGATCCGTGGAGAATATAACCGTAAAGTGTGAAGCTGGGTCTTCTGCCACAAGGAGTGGCCATCTCGGGTCCCAGCTAATGCACAATCGTAGGGTTTTACCCAGGCAACGCTGGGTACCCCTTCTAGTGTGTGCATGTGGGTGGG
>JAGKTI010022944.1:0-15024 GCA_018397915.1 Birgus latro
ATTATAACTTTCACCCCATAGCCTTGCCTTTGACGTTACGGTAAACAATATGATGTCACATTACCGACTGGGAGTTACTAGGTCGGTACACATCCCGGAAAGACCAGTAATTAATCTTGTACTGACCCGCCCATTATAAACATCTTGTGGAAAAAAAAAATGTCATTCACATGAGGCTGCTTAATTTTTAAGCCGGCATGTCCTCATGATGTGTGATTTCGAGGTAGGCTACAATACCATGGTGAAACAGGAACACCACTTTGACATTATTGTGGTTTCATTGTTTTGACGAGGTTTGTAAAATAACTGTGATCTCGATGACCTCGTCAGAAATAAAATTTCCTTTTATGCACAATCTACACTTGATTTCCTTACGTATTACTGGATGAAATATATTACCGTGGGAATGATACTGTTATAAATAAAACAGCAGTTTACTTTTAAAATAAAGATGAAAGTTATACTTCTATTTGGCTAAGAGAACCAGATCACTTCTGCAGAAATACTGCATTATTAGCCTCATGATTTTTTCACAGAATAAGAATTTCTGCATTATCGTTCGCTTCAGTTTTTGTTAATAATAGTAGGGATACTACGAAAGTAACACAAAATTTCTGCATCTAACAATGTGTGGACATGTAAATGCACCTCATTGTCTCTGCTAAGACAATACTGACCACCTCACGAGTCGCACTGTGAGATATGGCTGCCGAAATGCTTGTCAGTTCGCTTTTAGTGAAACAGTCTGCTTAAAATTGACTAAAAATTGTTGCATGTCCCTTGAAAGCTTTGTTTTTGGCAGTGATTTTTAAAGCTTGGTGACGCATTTCGAGTCACCTTGATTCTTTTGGTACTTTCCTTTGTGACTTAAATAATGTCACTAGGTATAAATGAGTCACCATGATACTTTTGGTACTTTCCTTTGTGACTCAGATAATGTCACCAGGTATAAATGAGTTAAAAACATGTTTTAGTGGAAAATTCTTTTGATGGACCACATAAAGTGTCAAAAGTTTGTTTATAAGCTCTGTATTGTTGTGCTGAAGTTGACCTCTAGTCGACTCTGTTATTATTTGCAGAACATTAAATAAGCTCAAACGCTAATAGAAATACTAACATATTTTTATCATCTATAGGAAGTTATTAATGTTCTTGCTTTGTACGGTACTTTACTGTTATGCTGCTATACAATCAGAATCTCGAAAGTTGTTTCAAACCACGAAGCAAAGGAATCAGTTATCTCTCCACTAAGGGAAGTGTGATGGCTGGGAGATAACGGAGGGAAGAGGAAGAGGGAAGAGGAGTTTGGAGCTGTGTTCAGCACCAGACCCTTCTTAGTTCCCCGGCCTTGCCATCGACGAGGCCATGATACTTTCTGTGGATCAAGGCTGTGATTCCATTGGTGCTCAATTGGTGGTGGGGTCAACAATCAGTGCTCATGGAGTTTATACATATCAATGTACACAGCACTGCCCAACAATAACACTATTCTGCATTTTGTACATATAATTACGAAAGCCTACGTCAATATTCTAAAAGTATTGTGGACTCTAAATTACCACCACTAATCCTCAATAATATTTTCTATCTGTCTAGTAATTTGTCTCTACAAAATGAATTGAGATTTGTGTCCTAAACTGTACAGTCGCGTTCATGATTCCCGATACACATGTAATCGTATTGTCTCCTGTTGTGTTCACCATTGCTAGGATATTGAACTATTTCACTTCCTACCTGGTCAAATTATCTTCAGTGTATCAGGTAGTAGGTGCAAAACTTCCATATTACAAAAGGAGTGAGAACTACAATAGACAACACGCCCACATGTGTAGCGGGACTCGAACGCGACTGTACATAATTGTGATATATATATATTTTGCAGGCTGCTACACCACCACTGCCTGTACAAGTACTTCCACAAGGTGCATCACGGCTGGCGTAGTCCCATAGCCATCTCTGCCGACTACTCTCACCCAGTGGACCACGTTCTGTCTGCTGTGGTGCCTTTGTTCCTTGGTCCGCTGCTGCTGGGTTCACATCCCGTCACAGTGTGGCTCTGGGTCAGCCTCACCACACTCAATGCTGTGATACATCACAGTGGTTACGCCATTCCATTCCTGCCATCGCCCCACTTCCACGACTTTCATCACTTCCGGTATGCTCTCTCTCTCTCTCTCTCTCTCTCTCTCTCTCTCGAAATTCTGGTTTCAAAACGATGCATGGATTCGCGTTTTAAATATTTTAAAGCAATCTAATTTCCCGTGTGTCATATCAGTTAGTTCATTTCATTTGAAGCATTTTTTCTTGATGAAAACTTGAATATAAGTCTACTGTTTTTTTTTTTTTTATTACTAATGGGAAACTAGAAAAAAACTTAGAATTTTAAGATTTTCGTGTCAGATTATTGCCTTGTTTTTTTTTTTTTTTTTCAAGTTAGTGGCTGTTATCTGCAACTGTAAATGGCTTACCGTACTTAAAGTCGCTGTGTACCTATCACCTGTACAATGGACAATAAAGCAACAAGTAATAAAAAGCTCAGTTCTGCGACCTTCACCTCCATTACCTGTTTTACACAGGAAGCCTTTAATTATTGGCATTCATACCTTTCACTCTGGTTATGCCAGATTGTCTCACCACAAAGAAATCTCTCACGGTAATTACATCCTGTGGTTATGGATGGCCTTGCATGAAGGCTGCTTCAGGCAGTCATTGTAGTGATATTTATTCCATCAAAATTGAAATGGATAAGGTAGATGGGGAGGGGTAGGCGAGATGGAGCGACTTAGTTGTATTTAGTGGGACAGGCGGGAAGAAGCACGTACTATTTATAATTTGGGTGTTGTCGGCAGGAGAATAACTTGTAAATCAAAGATGGGTAACACCCCAAAAAAGGGGACGCCTGCCCCAAGACAGTCATCCCATAGGACAATTGATCCCTGGTCATTTTGCACTCCATTACCAGCGCAATGACTCCAAACAGATAGAAGAAACAGTTTTTGAATTAACATTTTCCTCATGAGCTTGGTATGCTATGCACAACACTTATGATATTGCATAATTGATTAATGAAACATTAATGAACAGCTAAGCATTGATCAGTAATTATGACAGCGAATAAAAGTGTACATCAGTCATTTTCAGCAAATAAAAGCTCAAATTAGCAACATTACAGCATTTCAAAAGCTGAAAATAACGTCACATTAAAAGTTAAAGCTGTGAACTGTGCCTCTCAAGACGTCTAGCTCATGGAGATTCACGGGGTTATCAAGATGGCTGCTGTTTGGCCGTTGAATCATGATAACGTTTGACTTAGGAGAAGGTGGATCTCGTGCAGTTATCTGGTTAAATGTTAAGCGCCTATTTTTTTTTTGTGCGTGTGTGTGTCCAACTGTGGGCAAAGGCTTCAGGGCTCGCAGGGCAATGGTCTGTCCCAAGGCCCAGTAGTCCTCCTACACCTCCACATGTCACCACTTCGGCGCTAACACCCACCGTCCAGACTGAATACATGCTAAGGCAGTCTCATACAGGACTGGTGTACTGGTATTAGCGGGGTTAGTTTTACGACATGTCGACCGGTCTTCTGGCAAATCAGGAAAGTTTGCTTTTATGAAATTCAAATCCTTAAACTGTTTCCTGCTCCAGCCGGGATTCGAACCTGGGTCCATTAAGACTGCAGGCTGCCTCTCTACAGATTCAGCCACCGCCTCTCATCCGTCAACACTTCAAGAAACTTGTCTCTTCAGATGTAATGACTTATGCAAACTTGCATCTTGTTGTGCCAACTTTCCAAAGAGTTATTGATGTACCGTAAATCTGCGGCCGCATTACCATACATATTCCCAATACTAAGAGGGAAACGTAGAGCTCGCTTGTTAGTTTAGTGTTCCCTTTCAGTGTATGTATCATCAAAGTACTCTTGTGACAGAGTCGGAGTCGGGTGGCATAGTCTCTTGCAATGTCTCAATCTAGTGGGCTGAAGATCCAGGCTGCACTCTTTGCAGTGGAGCGCTGAAATTAGACTGGCAAACTTCACAAACGTCCAGCCTTCGAAAGGTGATTCCCGAACTGTTAATTCAGGTTAAGGTACCTGTCATTCCGCAAATTGCCAAGTTGTAGCAGTTACGGTATACATCTGATACCGATGATGCCAGAGGCTGTTTGTTTTTGAGTAAATATCTCTTATTATGTTTGACAAGAAAAAGATTAGTCATTTTTGTTATTTTCTTCTTCCTCTAGAGGGAGTCTGGCAAGGGGAAAATTACGGTATGTTGGAAGGTAAATAGTCTAAAGGCAGTTGTCCCAAAACTGGGTGACAATAACGAGTGACTGGGGTGGGCTGAGATAGTGCAGGGTCGGTGCGGGACTGTCACAGCATTTGAAGTGAGCAGTCCAAATGATAACAAGGTGGGAAAAATGTTTGCTTGGTATTTTAAGACTGGATGAGATGGGTGGCAGCAAACAGGTAGGATGGGTTGAAGCAGTTGTTCATCGTTTTTACGGTACTGATAACACCAGGTCAGAAGTAGGGTAGGATACTCTCCTGATGGGTGTTGTGAGAAGTCTGGTACGTTCCAAGTCAAAATGTAGGAAGCAAAAATTGGGTGAGGTGGGGAGAAAGACTTGGGTTCAGTGGGTAAGTTGATTTAAGACGGTGGTGAAGGGTGTGGCAGGCCATGGTAAATGCAATTGTCGACAGTTCTGTGCTTATTTGAGGAGAAACTTATAGTGATATTGTGTATTTTACAAGATTTGTTTAATTGTTCGAGCGAGCGAAGCGAGCGAGAACACCAAATTCAGTCACAGTTTAGATCCCTGACATATGTACCCGAGTTAAAGATTTATTGCATCAGCAACAGATGGGGTCAGGGGTCAGCAGGAACTCTCTGTAGTACAATAGCGAGCTTTTTTGGGGTATCTCAACCAATTTTGAAGTTACAAGAAAGATAGACACGAATTTGAGAATTACATAAAAATCCTCAATTATTTTCATTTCATAGGCAACCCGTAATTCCCAATAGTTTTTCTGAGATGATTTTTTAAAAGGCAGATTAACGTAACAGCCGGCTGTGCAAGAAGTATCGGTCTAAGGTTGCGTGAATTCCCCAGCAGTATTTTCCGACGATTGCCGAGAGCAGCCGGGTTTTGCTTTTTCAAAACAAATAATACCTTCTGTGTGGCTTTTTTTTTTTTTTTTTTTTTTTTGGAAATTTTTGCCTGAATCCGAGTCAAGCTAATATAGTATCATGATCGACGAAAGAAACTCTGAATTTCTTATTTGTGATTCGAATCGGAGTGCACCGAGAGATTTGGTGAAAGTAGTTTTTGTGAGTGAGCGAAAAGCAAAGTCATTATTAACCTGCTAGGTCCCAAGCCCTACACCTAAAATTAATACAAGATTATTATTGGTTTTACGAAATGTGAGGGAAAATTTTTGGCGTAATCTAATAAGGTCTTATTAGTATTTTCAGGTCAGGAAATCAGAGGACGATGATGAGCCACATGAGACAATATTCAACGCTGCCTGACTTGCTCGCTCGCTCACTCAAACATGTTCCACACTTTCAGTATGGGCGGCTGGGCCCCTGTTACATGTTAAGATAATGCTTAAAGTCTTATTAATTAACAGTCCACCTTAACATCACGACACACAGGTCCTTTTAATGCAATATTATTGTTGCACATTCGCATGTACTACCAGCCCACGCTTCTGGCATTTTGTTACAAACGATCAAGGGACATTATATTACAATTATTGGTATTAAAATTCAGAGATACCGTCAGGATTGCATAGTCTGATCCCTTGACGTCTTGTCTTACCTGTAAATCACTAACTATATTAATTACATCCTGCTTAAAAACACAATTCAATCTTAGATATCCAGTGCTCACATTGGAATGGCAAGTTACGCTTCAGTTGTTTGCTCTCACGTTTCAGGTAGATAGGCACAACAATAGCGTTATCGTTACACATCTGCATGATTTATCTTCCCATATTATTCACTGTAAAATCTTCTACTCCACAATACACATAAGAATAACCATTTGCCATACTTTTTTGTGGCCTCCCGACCCGAGCATTGAAGTCCCCCACCACCACGGCACATTCACACTCACCAATCTGTCCAGCCAATGCACCCAACAGATAGGGATCGTGATATGGCGAGTCCTGTGGGGGAATATACACACCACCCAACTTAACCCTCGTCCAACAAGACGGTCTACCCAAATCTGACCTTCTGTTTCCATATCAACTCGTGTCACATATTGCATTAAGACACACTTCACCATCATCATCACACCCCCCCTCTGTGCTCATTTCCTTTGCATTTATTTGTATGCATATTGAAGCCAGGTACACTTCTTTGCAGTGTGCTCTAATCTCATACAATATCAAATTCCAAATAAAACCCAGTAAATCCGGATATTCCAATTTATCTTTCAACCCTGCAACATTACATGAGTATATTTTTACACCTGTCTGCTGTCTCCTCCCCAAGAAAAATTAGAGCAGTACCTGTCAATTACCTCCCTGTTATGCAACGACACCTTATTCTTCCAGTTGTAGGTGATGTCTGCACCCGCGTTTTCTGGTTTATCCTTCTCTTCTCACTCCCGTTTCCAAAATCACAACATCTCCCTCCTGGATGCTGGATGAATATCTTTATTTATAAACATCCTCTTGAATTGTTCTCCAGCGTTTTTCAGATTTCAAGCCACTGCAGTATTGTCGTTGCACCTTTCTTGGTCCTCCACCATCACATGTTTGGGCCGCTTCTCATTTCACTGAGCTGACCAAGGCGTTTGATGGCCCAGGCTGAGAGATCAACAGGGCCAGAGTATCCTGCTGCCCTCAGGATCGCTGCAACCCTGCCGCTGTCTGTTGCACTGAGATCATCCTCTTCCTCCTTCACCCTAGTTATCACTGGGTTCCTTCACCTCTCTTTTGCCTCAGCATATTCCAAAAACATCTGCTGCTGGTGAATTATTTTATATCCATCATTCAGTCTTACCGCCAACTTCTGCACCTCTTGTTTAATTTGCTTCGTCTCCGCCAAATTTTGTTTGGTGCTCCTTGTCTCGTCCAAATTTACAGAATTACCTGGTTCATCTGTCCTCTCAGCTGCTGTTATGGTGTTCAATGCCCGCTTAAACTAGGCGGCCGTCATCTTGTTGACCTCGGTGGCCTATAATTCTCGCAGTTTCAGCACATTCGTAATTAAAAATGATTTGTTGGTTTATTTATGGGAATATCAGTTTATTTTAGTTGTGGCTGCTCATTGTCGTATTTTCCGTTTTCTGGCTGTAGCCTTACCAGCTGTTACCCTACCTACCTGCGCCAACCCTGAGAGATGAGATGGATTCTTAATGGTCTTTAGCCTATACCTCTTTCACTGGAAACGAATCTTGAATTTACTGGCGTCTCCATACCTTTATAGTGTTCGTGGCATACTCTTGTGAGAGAGAATTGTATATACAGTATTATCCACAAAAGCACTTTTATCAGAACAGATGTCGGATTTGTTGTTATGTCCACCAGCGCCACCTATCACAGTTTTGGTTTGAAATGAGTATAGGCAAAGTTGGAGGAAACAGTGAAGGGTCTGATAACAATCTTCCTCATACAGCTGAGTACCACTGAGTACCACTGAGGAAAGAAAGATCTGATTTAGAGGAGAAGAGGTGGTGTTCACCATATGAATTTAGAGGAAATTCCGCAAATGTTGCATAAATAAACGGAAAGAGCGTCAGACAGTTGTTCCGTGCATGTCATTGCCTTAAGAGGGGCGAATGATGTGGGAAATGATGGTCCCATCCTTCCCTGGGGAGTCTTAGGCTGCGTGTTTGGTTGTCATTTCATGCTTTTGAAACAAACTGCGCTGTGTAATGTGCAAGTAGTTTCGTCTGGAGCACAAGAGCTCGTAAGACCTTTACAAATAATGTTTTGTATTAATGGCCACTATGGTATTAATGGTAGTACTTCCTTGCATTAATTAAGGCTGTTACCACTTATACCCGCCCCTAACACAACGAACCTGCCTACGACATCAGTCATTGTTGCAATATTTTCATTGTGGTTAGTCACACACTCACGTGGGACTTCAAATTTGTGGGATAATTTTAGGGTCTTCACACCTCAGTTCAGAGAGATGCATTAACTGTTATAGCAGGATAAGTTGGCTTGCTGGTACAGAGGGTTACAAGAAGCTGTGGATATAGGTTTTGATGGGAAAAGATGACGCACAATTTTTGAACAGCCTCGATGACCTTCTAGTGTTTTACTCTCAAGTGCTACCCGACCACAATATTAATACCATGAATACACCGTACTAGCGAAGGGTTCATTAATGTGGTTTTAAATCTGCATAGTTCCTAAAATCTCTCTTAAGTCAAGCAAAATTTTTCCGTGGCAACAGTAATCAGCCAATAAATTAGGTCATCTGATTCAAGGGGTTAACCACTGATTGATCCCTCCCTCAGGTTCAACGAGTGCTATGGTTCACTAGGCCTGCTGGACTCCCTGCACGGCACCGATGTCAAGTTCCAACGCTCACTGAGGTTCCATCAACTTCGCAACTTCGACGCCAGCTGCCTGCGCCAAAATACACTGGTAGAAGTTGAGAAGAAAGACTAAGCAGTGGGCCAAGGAAGGGAAGGAAGTTATTTTTACTCCCAATATAATATAGTCTTTGTCATTTCAGTAATCTTTGGTTGTGTCCAGAAAAGGTCGATTTTTTTTTTTTTAAAGTTACATAGCCAGTCCAGTATGAATATTTATGCGGAAGAATTATATCGTCATAATTAGTGGAAACTTATTTACTGAAAAAGATTACAGGTGTTACCGCATGAGTTTACCAGGGTCTCTGTTCGTGTTGTAGGTGCGAAGGAAGGAGTGGATGTACTAACACTACCTAAGACGTGTTGTGTGAATGGGTTAACGTATGAGTCGGCCTGGTGTACTGTGATGGAGGACAACTTGTGTTATCTGTACCTGCTAAATGTCACTAATGCTCCACTGAAGCTTAAAAGCGGCGTAAAGATTGGAGATTTCCTGGTGTACCCAGCGGCCGTAGCGGTGTGCCAGGATGTATTCTCCATACCTACTGCAGAGGACGATGATAGTGATCCGACAGGTGTCTATGCCATCAACTCTAAGGGATCTGCTTCGACTCTTTCACCTTACCTGATCTCGAGTCTGACTTGTACAGGTTTCCCACAACATAAAGATCAGTTAATCAGTCTGTTACAGTCTTACCGAAATGTTGTAGCCTTACCCGGAGAACCTATGGGTAGGACAGACTTAGTCAAACATCACACAGAACTAGTACCGGGTACTCAGCCGATCTACATACCAGCGTATCAACTGCCTCACAGCTTGAGAAAAGACGCAGAGGAGATAGTACAGAAAATGTTAGATCAAGACATTATTGAACCCTCTGTCAGTCCATGGAATTGCCCACTTTTCTTAGTCCCAAAGAAGGGCGGCCACTTTAGACCAGTAGTGGACTATTGTAGAGTAAATTCTGTGACTGTACCAGACCGTTTCCCATTGCCCATTCTCGCAGATTTGCAACAGTCACTAGGTGAGAACAGCATAGTCTTTACATCCCTTGACCTACTCAGTGGCTACTGGCAGGTCAGAATGGAAGAATCATCTCGCCCTATAACAGCCTTCAGCACCTCTTCCGGACATTTTCAGTTTACGAGGCTTCCTTTCGGTTTAAGGAATACCCCTTCAGTATTCATGCGACTTATCCATTCAGTCTTCAGTGGCATGATGGGCCACTCTCTTTTTGCTTATTTTGATTACATAATTGTTGTGGGTAAATCAATCCCTGAACATTTTGCCAAGCTTTAACAAGTATTTGAGCGTCTTCAGCTAGCTGGCTTGAAAATCAACCTCAGTAAATGTGACATCCTAAGGAAGAAAATCAACTTCCTAGGGCATGTAGTAGATCATTAATTTCCCAGAACTTGCCAATACAGATGCTGTAAAGAGTTCTGGGACTGAGTGGTTACTATCGCAGATTCATCAAGGGACGTCCAAAGATCGCCGCTCCTCTTACTCACTCAAGAAAATTTACCTTTCGTTTGGACTAAAGATCAGTCACACGTCTTCCAAACACTCAAAACAGCCCTTATAAATGCCCCAGTTTTAGCATTTCCTGATTATACCAAACCCTTTCTTCTAAGCACAGATGCCTCAGGTGCAGGACTTGGTGCAGTTTTGATGCAACTAGATCAAGCAGCAAGGAAGCGTGTAATAGTGTATGCTAGTCGCGCCCTCAATTCCGTTGAACGTAACTACAGTGTCACAGATCTGGAAGCTTTAGCAGTGGTCTGATCTTTGAAACATTTCAGAGATACAGTATATAGTTACCCAAGGCATATCCAGACAGACCAACTCCCTCTATGTGATATGTTCAAAGGAAACCTCACAGGTAGGCTAGCTAGATGGTCGGTCACCATCCAGGACTTCAATCCCACTTTTCAGTATGTCCCAGGAAAATTGAATGTAGTCGCAGACGCACTATCACGTAATGTAACAGTGGCTGTCACGTAATGTAACAGTGGCTGTCACGTAATGTAACAGTGGCTGTCACGTAAAGTAACAGTGGCTGTCACGTAATGTAACAGTGGCTGTCACGTAATGTAACAGTGGCTGTCACATCACTGCAGCCTAACGAAACTGGGAGCACCACACTAACACCCGAGACTGTTCACAGTTCTCAGCGCAAGGACCCTGTACGGTCGAAAGTAATTTATTTCCTGGAATCGGGAGATACCTCGACCTTACCTACTCTGCCAGTGCCAGTATATTAGTTCATGCTAAAAGATATCTTATACAGAAAAACATTACTTACAGAGAAAGACTTGTCTAATAGAAGAAGTACACCAACTAGGTGTTCCTACTGATCTAATATCCGAGTAAAAATCGATGCTTGAGACGAACACGTCTCGGAAACTATTGGCCAACTATGCGCCGCGATATTAATGCACACTGTGACTCTTGTAATTCGTGCCACTGCCACAACGGACCAACTACCATACCCAATCCCGTCCCGCCCATTGGAAACAGTCTCTATTGACCTTTGAAAACTCTCCCTTACAGAATCTGGCGCTGAGTATTTGTAGCAGTCGACCACTTCTCGCATTGCTGCGTCCTGGTGCCCCTCTCAGATAAGACCACGAAGACTGTCGCACGTGCCTTCGTCGACCACGTAATTTGCCCATTTACGACACCAAGCACAATTATCACAGATAATGGCACTGAGTTTAACAATAGTCTCCTGGATTAAATCTGTAAACAGTACAAAATCAATAAATGCAATGTGGTTCCTAACCATCCAGCTTCCAGTGGCCTCGTAGAGCGCCATAACCGAAAGGTTTTAGAGTGTCTCGGACATCTAGGCTCCCATAGTGTGTCCTGGGATGAATGGATACCCCAAGTCGCATCCTCCATCAATAGTCCCATCAATGCATCCATTGGCAAGTCTCCCTTCTTTGTCTTATCTGGATTCGATAAAGACCTACCCTGTTCCCTTTTATCCTCAAATCCAGACCCCATATATAACATGGATCACTATGTGAAGGTAAAAATGACATACTTCCAGACAATCCATCAATATGTAGAAGCAAATCTTGCTTCAACTCAGGAGGACATGTTGCAACGCCAGCATAAATCTGCCTCACCTATCAGTATCAACGTTGGAGATCTAGTATTTGCTTGTTCCTATATGCACACCTCTCAATTGGATGACAAATTTACCGGCCCCCACCGCGTGATCACTCAACAGGGTAACAGTTTCAAATACAGGAATTGTCAACTAAGATACCAAATCGGTACATGCAGACGACCTAAAGAGTGCACCACGAGGCCTGGTGTTGGAAGAGTCACTTGCACAACCTACCGCTACTTCTCCTCCACCTATCCCTCAGTCTGAGCCTTCTACACCCCCGGGAGGCGAGGTAATGGTGGTAGAGGATGTAGTCTCCCTCCGCTACGATCTTGAGCCGCTGGCCGACGTAGCCATCGCCCTCCCTCACTTAGCACGTCAACTGAACGAAATCAAACCCAACTCTCAGCCATCGTGGGGAAACACAATCCGGATCATTTTGGTACCTCTTTATTATCCAGTTCATATTCCTCTACGTTCAACCATCACCTTTAACCTCTTCCACATTATTCCTTTTCCTTTTTGGTTCAATAATTCCTTATTGCAAGCTTCTGTTCTCTCAGAATATTTCCTCCTATCCCATGATCATCTTTCCATTATTTTCCTTTCTTCCACAGACCTCGAGAAATGTTCCTTCCTTACCCCTACGTCTCGTCTTTGTGATGCCCACCTTCTGGCTATTCTCCCTAGTAGCGCTGCACCCTGCGACTCTGCCATAGTTCACATTCCATACCCTCTGCCTGTTCCTTTGTCCCAGCTCCCGGGCTTCCAGTGCATCATGCTCGTCTAAACCACATCCAATACTTCTTCTTCACTGTCCCCATCTCTGTCACCATCATGTGTCCTGGTTCTTCTGTATGTAAACACACGTATGACATCTTTCAACCAATCGGCATGCCTTCTACCCTACTATTTGATAATATTTCCATCGCCTCCGCAAAATTGCGTATGTTAACATTTCTGAACGACAGTGACTTCATTATGGATCAGTTTTCTCTAGCCTTCAGCCGTTCATGGGTACATCCAACAGCTGTGTTTCCCCCAGTGGCCATCTCTTCCATAGGCTTCATTCTCATGGTCTGTGCAGTGCACTGTTGTGTCAGGAAGATGTAACGCAGACTGCACGAAATCAGAATCGCAACAGGAATAGTGCGGCCTCCACAGGACGCTGAAGCTGGCCGTACGTAGTGCCCTCACATTTAGTGGCTAACAGAGCAAATTGAATCGGATAACCTCTGTGGACTGAAAAATTAGCTACAACAAATGAAGGAATTACAGCGATTAATGAAAGCGTACACTAACTACACTGAAGCAGTTAGTGAGATACAATTGGAAAACAACAATAGTAAAGACCGAGAGCACGGACTATTATCACCCTAGTATGGAAAATATTTTGAACAGAACTAAAGGTGTATCAATAACGAAGATCATTACTCATTTGTGACTTTATGGAAACAAACACATAAATAATACGAGAGCAAGAAGAGAAAGACATCCAGAAAAGAGACGGACAACATCTCTACCTAACAGCCTTCATCCAGACAGTACTGTGTGCTGCACAATTGAAGTATCACTACTCCATGTATTCTTTTATTACTATATCCACTTTGTGTGGTCACACCTACAAACTGTGTCTTTGCTAGAACTTCTGTCTCAATTATATATATATATCTGTATGTCTACTATGTACTTATCTAATTTGCATATTGCTAGATTTCTTCCTTATTTCACATGGCCGTGTTTATATATACTCCCTATTCCTTCCTGCAACCCCTATAGAATAACTCTACCTTATAACAATTATTAACCCTAGTACTTACTGTATATATCTAGTAGACTCCCCACCCTCCATAGTTACACAGAACAACTCCTATGTTACTTACCTCCTCGTGTCAGGAGACATCATTTCAGTTACCCGGGGGAGTATTGTACCCAACTAAACAACCAATGTATGTAACCAAGTTCAGTTAGATCTTTAAAAAAATGCATACCTGGCTATCCTTCCCAGACCTGGATCGATATATGGAGCCAGTGTGGGGCGAACCTCCTTGGAGAGTGGAACTGTAAGCTATCCCCTGTAAATAAACCTCTCTTATCATGCAGGCAAAGGTTATGGATTTTACCCAACTGCAACATGAGAGGGTTGTGGTACACAGGTTCTACCAATTGTGATGACTGGCTTTGAAGGTACTGTAGGCTTTCCACTCATTTATTTTCACCTTATGAATCTGTAATGAAATAACAGAAATATAAGCTAATGGCCCTTCCTGACTGAGCACATGAGAGGAATGATGTTTTTTACCACTGTTCTCAAGAGAGTCCAGGACGGTCTCAGTACAGCTACGGTACACTGACATATTTCTTTGCAAAATGTTATGATGATTAATAAACATACAAGAATATATTATCACATATTTGTGTGTTTGTATGGCGTGACCTTCACCTAAAAAATCTTCAGTGGATTAAAAAAGAAAAGAAAAAAAGGGCTCGGGGTAAACCTATGAGTAATGAAGGTGTCATGATTATATTTCTTGCCTTCAAAATAAAACAAAACCTAAGATGAAGAAAATAGTCTGTTGTTGGCAAATATAAAGTTTGAAAATACTTGATATATCGTTTTCTGGTGTATTTTGATCCATAATTTGTATAAATAATGATTAATAAGGTTCCACTGCCACCTATAAATGTGATTTATAATTACATACTAGTTTTCAGCACCAGTAATATTAAAGAAGTGTTATATTTAGTACATATATCTAAATTATAATGGCGACGTACAGCTGTGGACGGTATAATATCGATTCACTCCTTAGTCTGCTGTGAATGAAACTCTTACACAGCATTCTGAAACATTGGTTGGCCTCAGCTTATTGCATCACGGTGTTTGAAAAGTCACTGATCACCATTTTGTTTATCGTTATGAGGTGGGTTGGTATTTATGTCCGCAACTGTACAATAGATATTACGTCCTCGGGCTGCAGGGGATTGAGTGGGTTCTGAGCCAGCAATTCAGTTACCTAATGAACGACATTTAGTCTTCCTTCATACACTCTGCTACTCTCAATAACAGGTTGGTGATGGAATGCAAGAGAAACACCTTACACCATTAACATTCACTCTCTTTTCTGTATACACTGATTTACGTCAAAGCCAACTTAATATTTTCACACTCAAACCCAACTGAACAGTGTACTATACACTGTACATGAGTTGCTTCACAAATCACTTGGTTGTTCATCTCCTGTATACAACAAATTCTTACACGTGCTCTTGCGAAACAAGAGCGGGTGATGTTTTGATGCATATCTGTGTGTGTACGTGTGTGTGTGTGTGTGTGTGTGTGTGTGTG